>CM045735.1:63352248-63434748 GCA_024760905.1 Plotosus lineatus | reverse complement strand
AAGGAATAATGAAAGAAATTGCTGAACTGGCAGCCGTATTCCTGCGAGTGTCATTAATATTCACTGTGGTACAAGTAGTATTTATACTGGCTGTATCGCCGTCAGTGTGTTTCTGTCCCTTGCTAAAGGGTTGTGTCAGGAAGAGCATCCGACGTAAGAACTTATGTCAAATCAAACATGCGAATCAGATGATTCACTGTGGCGACCCCTGAAACAGGGACAAGCTGAAAGGAAAAGAAGAAAAAGTAGTATTTACAGGGATCCCTCACTACTTTGTGCTTCAATTCATGTGGCTTCAGTGCATCGTGTATGTTTTTTTTAATATTCATCAAATAAAAAAATAGGGAAATTAAGGAAGAATAGGTTAAAACTTAAGGAGAATGCCACAAAAACAAGGCCAATTATGCAAAAAAAAAAAAAAAAAAAAAAAAAAACCCCAAATAAACAAAAACAAAAAACAACCCAAAACCACTTACATTTTTATGTGAGGTGCGCATCTGTATGTGTGGGTATTTATTTTATATTTACATCTTATACATTATTTTTGAATGTTTAATTGTTATTATAAGCATTTATAATGTTGAATATGTATTTATTGATATTATATACACATATACAGTCGGCCTTACGAAAACCTCTGAGTACGAAAAATTTAGGTTACGAAAAACATTTTCCTAAATTTTCGTCCTCTTTTCATGAAAAGCGCCAATCGCGCCATTCAAAAATTCAAACAATGTGTGAGTTGCGCTCTCATTGGCTGTCTCCTAACATCCCGCCCCACTGGCCTCCCATTGGCCGGGAGGGAGCTGAACTCTACCCATACTTCCTGTTTGTCACTTCCTGTTTTTGACTTCCTGTTTGTTCATGAAGGAGAGTTAAACAGAACTGTTGGCTCATGAGTTTTTTTTTTTTTGAGAGTGATCGTTTCAGTGTTATATTTCATTATCCATGATGGACCCCATGAAAGTGATTCCCGGTGACACAGAAAAGAATAAGCGGGCTCCATTATCAATCGAAGTGAAGCAGCAGATAATAATAAAAAAAATGAAAGTGGGATTGGTTGAGCGAAATCACAAAGGAGTATGGCCAAAACCCCTCTACAATCGGGACGATATTGAAGCCGAAGGAAACCTTAAAAGCGGAGATACATTCACGGAGGCAATTATTTCGGAAAAAGCAATATTTAAGGACCTCGTGAAGGAGGGAGGGGGTGAGGGTTCTTCAGACCAGCAACCCCCGGACTTTAAAGCGTCGCATGGGTGGTTCGAGAGAGAGTTAAAAGGGAAAATATTTTTTTTTTTACTTTTAACACATATTTCATACAAAATTGGTGCATTTTTATCATTTTTATCATTTTTAAAGGGTTTATGGGGTTGTCTTGGGAGCCTTGGAACGAATCACGTGTTTTACATGTAAAATGCACCTCTACTTAAGAAAACTCCAGGTTACAAAAAAGGCACTGGAACGGATTAATTTCATAAGTAGAGTGCCGATTGTACAGTGGTACCTCACCTTACGAAAGACCCAACAAACGAAAAATCCAAGTTACGAAACGCATTTACCTAAAATTTCCATCTCTGAATACGAAAAAAATTCACGTTACGAAACGCACCATCTCAAAATGTGCGAGTTGCTCTCCCATTGGCTATCTCCCAACACCCTGCCCCACTGGCCTCCCATTGGTTAAGAGGGAGCAGCATTTCCATAATACTCATGATGTTTTTTGTGTGCCTTCGACCCATTGTTCGTCACGGAGTTCTAACACGCGTAAAGGACAGGGTTACTGTTGTTTCGTGAGGTTTTTTTTTGAGTGTGCTCATTACAAGTTTCATCGTGGTTCAAGTTACGTCATTCATCTGGGGCCCCAAGAAGGTGATTACTGGTAGGAGTGAAAAGAAGAAGCGGGCTCATGGCATACGGTTGAGTGATATCGCAAAGGAATATGGCCGAAACCCGTCTACCATCGGTACGATATTGAAGCAGAAGGAGGCCTTAAAAGGTATACTTTTATAATTTTTAAAGGGTTTAGGGGTTAGTATTGGGGGCCTTGGAACGAATCAGGCCTTTTACATGTAAAATGCTACTCAACTTACAAAAAAAATCAGGTTACGAAACCACTTCTGGAACGGATTAATTTCGTAAGGTGAGCTAGGACTGTACATGTACGTATAGCTCAGTTGCGGGGGATCTTGGTCCCAATTAAGCACGGAAAGTGAGGGATTCCTGTATATTATTACTAGTAGTTGGTAACTAATCATTTTATTGCTTTTTGGACAGTGGGGCCCGGTGGTAATGTGCTGCATTACTGAGCCCAAGGTCAGGGGTTCAAGCCTCACCATCACCTGGTTGCAATGGCCTGGAGAGGTATCCAGGGTGTACTCTACCCTTGCCCAGAGTTGGCTGAGATGAGCACCAGCCTCCCTGCAACCTGAATTAGGATTAAACGGTTCAGAAAATGAATAAATGAAATGAATTTTATTGTTATTATTTGTGGTAATAACATTATTATAAGTACTGGAAGAAGGAATTAACAGTAGAAATGGTACTAACAGTGTTATTATTGTTGTTGTAGTAACATTATTATTTTAATATAATTTGTGGTAGTAACATTACTATGAGCATTGATAGAAGGAATAAAAATCATGAAAATGGTAGTACTAGCAGTATTATTATTATATTATTATTATATTATTATTATTAACAGTAGTAGTGGTGGGACTCTTTCTGTACTGTAGCTCTAATAATAACAAATTTACAAATTAACACATAAAATTTTATTTACATTTTATAATAAATATTAAGATATATAAGACTTAAAGAACTGAAATATACAGGTCATTTAACAGTTCCCTCAAGAACACAGTAGCCTGAATATTTCACTCATATATTCTAAATCGCACAAAAGATATAAAAACACTTTAAATTGTGATGTTATTTTTAATGTTTCTGGACTTTTCATCTTACATAATACTATCCCACATAATTTCCAAAGGATGAATCCAAACAAAAACAACTCTGACCTTTCTCTTTCTCTTCCCCCCCCCCCCCCCCCCCCCGCACTCATCCTTCGGTCATTGCCCTGAATGATTCGGTTCTGTGTAAGACCATGTTACATACTACAGCTTCTACAGTGTTTCCTCTTTCCGTGCTATAAATGAATGAGGTTAATAAAGTGATAACTGTAGTTGATGGTACAGGAATTATGATGGAGGCTCTTACGTGAGATCAGGTTGGTTTTGAGCCCAGTGAGTGTAGCTGAAGGTCGCAGCATTGGACCAGCTGAACATTGTGCTGTTTGGTTGAACCTCGCAGGCTATTGAGGTGCATTTCTACAAAAACCATGGAGTTAAATCAAACACTATTTGCATGTATGTTGGAGTATGAAGATAAAATGTAAAAAAAGGGTGACCTCACCAGGGTGGAGCAGCCGATCCACAGGTCGTAAAAGGTCTGACTCAGACTTAAAACGTACTGATTCTCTTCGGCCGACTCTAGCGACACCAAGTCAGCTCCCTCCTTCAGACACTCAGTCCGTGCAGACATCCAGCTCTTCCTTAGATTGTGGTGAAGTTTGTAACAGTTAGAACCAAATTTTTCCCAATTATTCGCTTCGTCACACAAAACAGGAGGATTCGCTGCAAAGAAAGAAAGAAAACACCATCAATGACAGGTATACAGATGCTCATATCTGCCTATAAAATACCCTTAATATTACACATGATAGAAATCACAGGTGTCAAACTCAGGGCCCACATGGCAAATCTGGCTCGCAAACTCATCTAATGTGCTTTCAAAGTATATGATTATCGTACATTCTTTGCATCAACCCTTACTGTGAAACATAGTTCATGGTTCATTCACTAGGTGGCAACAGACCTATTTCAAGTGGCTTTGACTCGTTTGACAGTCCATGGCAGTGAGACACCTCACGGAGTGCAGACATCACTTAGCCAGGGGAAGCGCCCTGATGCACCTGAAAGGCAGGTTCGTACCGTCATTGATGCCATCCAAGAGTTTGACCCAAACCCGACTCATGCAGAATGCAAGAACATGGCCAGGAAGAGGCCAGTCTTTGCAGATAAAAGCGATGACGGCGAGATTCTGCGGTGTGTCTATAACTATATTAAATCAAATTAAAACAAGAATGAAACCTTTGAATGGAGGCACACCCTAGATCACCCTAGATCGCAGAAGGAGGCCACGTGTAATCATTGCAGCAGTGAGCGATGCCTCAGCAAGCAACACCTCCAGCAGCATGACCAAGAGGACCAACTGACATGTGTGGCTGTGTCAGGTGATAGCCCAAGTGACCAGACGGGGAGTCAGAGGGCAGACAGGAATCGAAGCGCCAAGAAATCGCTGACTTCTTCAGCAGAGAGGTCTCGAAGGGTTCAGATCGGGCCGCCACTGATGCCATGATGTGGACATTTTGGCTGTAGAGATCTCCCGTCAATCAAAGTCCTGCACCAGCCATCCACAAGGCGGACAGAATCAAAGCCTTTTTTTACAAGCAACAGCAAAAGTGAACATGTACAGTAGAGCCTGTCCTTCATGAACACTGACCATAACTGTCCAACTGTGCACTTTTTCTGCCAGTAATAACGGATCACCTTTTCAAAAGTAATTTCACAAAACCTGCTTTATCTCTTGCCTTACTCTTTATAAGTCAGACACTCGACTACATAATTATGGATAAATGAAGAATGTCACAGAACTTGTGACAGAAGCTCACTGCTTGTCTATCACACTATAATTTTTTAGTCTTAAATATAAATATCCATGTATTTACAAACAGAAGTTACATAATAATATAATAAAATATGTGTAATTCAAATGTGTGATATTATTTCATACCATGTTCAGCTTATAATTTATAATCTTATGCTTATTTTCTTTCCAGGTGTTTTGTTGGGATCAACCCCAAATCCGATACAAAGGCAGGGAAAAGCCCACGCATCAGCGTGAAAACTGGAAAATACATCCAAAAGAAAAAACAGCAAAATTCTAAAGTCACTGGTCTTCTAAATGACTTGTTTTATTTTGAAAGAACCGCTGAAGATGCAGCCTGAACTGTGAATATGTGCATGTATCAGACATTGTGACAAGCTTTTCTTCACGTGGACTATTGTTTTGGTATACTACAATTAACATAAAGACAGGACGTGGTGATTATATATAATAGGACCAATTTTATAATGTAGTCAAACTCAACTACAGACTATCTTGTTAATTTCTTTGATTAGATAATTGATGTCTGTGATGATAATTGATTTTGACAAATGTCAAAATTTAATACAAGTAGCAGATATTAAAACATACAGTAGGCCCTTGACTACTCGCGGTTTGAACGTCACTGATGAGACAGCAGCTCGTGCTTTGTTTGAATGGCACGTTTTAATGTTTGAATGGCGCGTTTGAATTTTTAAGATGGCGCTTTCGTAACGTGAACTTGTTTCGTATCTTGAGACAAAAATTTTAGGAAAATGCTTTTCTTAACCTGAATTTTTCGTTTGGTGAGACTTTCGTAAGGTGACGTCTGTCTGTCTTCCTTTCGGCTTTTTCCCTTTTACTCGGGAGTCGCCACAGTGAATCATCTGATTCGCACGTTTGATTTGGTTCATAGGTTTTTATGTCGGATGCCCTTCCTGTCACAACCCTTTTTTTAGCGAGGGACAGAAACACGCTGACGGCTTTGCAGCTCCTCTTTACCAAAGTCAGCAATGGTTCTTTTACATCAACCTCTCACCATAGACACTGACAGACATGGCCCGCGTCTATTGATAACCCAGTTAGCTAGGTGAGGTACCACTGTAGATATATATATATATATATATATATATATATATATATATATATATGTGCTGTATAATGTTTATATTTTATTATCAATAAATTAAGTTTTTCTTAATCATTACTACATTTTACTATATTAATACTGTATTAATGAGTAAGACTGTCGATAGAATGTGTTTAAGAAGCAGATTTTAGTGCATTTAATAGATACATAGTATTTTACTTCAAACACTCCTAGTCCATAGTTGATACAGCAATGGTTCCCATGCCTCATCTTCAGGAAATTGTAACTTTAATACAAGTCATTCTCTTGTTATTGGAATATTTGCCCTCACGGGCTTTATTATAATTCATTGGCACCTCTGAAGACTCCAGAGAAAACATTTCTGTACTTTAATAACTACATTAAAATGTTAATGTAGTAGAGTGACCGCACAGAAAAGCATTCTCTGGGAATATCACAGTAAGTAAGAATCTTATTGTAAAATTTACAGTAAAACTTTCAGTAATTATATATGTTTCCAGAGAATTTACAGTAAGATGTGACAGTAATTGTGAGCATTGCTGCACTCAAATACGGCATTCGAATTTTACAGTAAGCTCATTTTTACAGTATTTTTTTTTTTTTTTAGTGTATGAAACTTTGGCATGGTATTTTTATTCATTCATAGGTTTCCTTATCACATGGTAAAGCAGCTGTAAAGATTTTAATAGCGGGAAACAAAGTTACAGCTTTATCTCTGACACTGGAGACTCCTTCCCCAAATTTAAATTAAATTTGCTAATAGCAGAAAAATTTTGACATATAAAGAAAGTGTTTATATAAATATGTTTTTCATGCACTTAGATTTTGTCCTATTTTCGCCATACAAGTCCTTGAGTAAGTGGTTATTATAGAAACAATAAGCTATTACAATTTTGTACCAGTTTCTGTTCCAGATATTTTGAAATAAGAAAATATTCAGGAATCAGAAATTTTTTTTTTAGTAAATCAAATACAAATATTCAAGTATTTAGGTCCAACATACGATTGTCTCGTTTGCAGATGTATTGCCGCTGGGATGTGCAGTGCTCGTCGTTCCAGCGGCCATTGCTGATCCCATCCACTTGTCCACAGTCCTCGTCATCATCATGATTATCTGGCTGTCCTGGCCTCCAGTACCTTCAAATGCCAGAGAAATGGGGTGAAATTATAATAAAAATACATTAAAATTAATAAACTCACATTTCACATTATAGCAAGTCCCAACCCCCCCACCCCATGTGACATGCCAACCTGCCCATTTTTGAATTGTACACATGTGTATTTGAGGACGGTCTAACGCACTCGGGGGAAGGGGGGGGGGGGGGGGGACTATCTGTCCCTTTGTATGAATGAGCTCAGAGATTCCCATGATTGGCTGGCTATCACTGCAAGTGACAGGGAAGTGAGTGTGTGCCATTCCTGCCTCCCGTGAGTGCTCGGCCAATCAGCTCCCACGAACTCCCGGTCATGAACGGCTGTGGTATGAAACCGGAAATCACGAATTTGAATCCAGTTTAATACCAGCCGATGATGCACCACCTGGGAGCCTGTAGAATAAAATCTTGTGCTTCCACAACATTAAACGTCAATATAAATGTGCTGAAGTGTTAACAAGAGCTGTAGCTTGCTATCGCCAAGAACCTAACTGCTGCAAAAATACTGACATTGGAGGCTCCTTCCATCAGTGGTAAAGCTTTTAATACTAGAGTAAAGATGAGCTATCAGGATGAGTGTAGACAAACGGATAATTACTCGAGGTATGGGTAGTAAAAATTGCCATCACTCCACTCCCAGTTCCCCTCAACGGCGACATCATTCAAGCCGATCCAGTAGACAGATTGGCCAATCTGTGTACTCAGCCACATCTACAAAACAGAAACACTTCAGAATACACCCCAGGAAATAAACACAGCAGGGAAGTTGGTATAAAACATCCTGAAGTTAGCTCGTTTAACCAGAGATTCATTTTGGTTAAAAGTTAACTGCTTATATAGATGTTTGGTTGAGTAGATTACTGGCATTCACCTGGCATGCTAATGTGGCTACCTAGCTGAGTTAATGGCTAATTAGCTATCCAAGTTAACTATCAAATGTCAGCAGAGGTAAATGTAACTTATTAGCCAGTTAAAGAATAATTAGCAATCTGAGTAAAACATCAGTATGAACCTTTAATGCCCCCCCCCCCCCCCAAGTTCGCTGTCGCCCTCCATCTGTCTCACCCTCTCATGAAGGTTCATGATGCTCATCAGATGACTTTGTTTCCGTGCACATTCCTCCAGAGCCTGATGCCAAGTCTTCTTATCAGAGGAGAAATAGTAACACCTGTCCTCATATTCCCTCCATCCTGTTTCACAATCGCCCAGAACTGATGTGAGGAGAAAGAGAAACACACAGAAAGAGGGAGTTCAATGAAGAATGACTTGATAGCCAGAACCACGTACTGTATTATCCGAGTTAACGTCGGTTCATCTTATCTGATTCTGAATTGAATCTTACTCAGCTTGCCAAATTCAGTATTAGCCTTTGAAATCTCAGCTGACCCTCGGTCAGAGTCGGCTGAGATGGGCACCAGCCTCCCTGAGATCCTAATTAGGATTAAGCAGTTCAGAAAAAGGATGAATTTTAGTTGCTAAGGTAACCAATGCTAAATAGGTAGTCGAGTCAAATACTAGCTGAAGTTGGGGTTCGCTGGTTGAGGGAGATGGGGTGCAGACATTCGCTCACAGGACAAATGCTTACAACCTTAATGAGAAAAACAGACATCTGATCACAACATTTTTTTTTCTTTGTTCTAATAAATACATAATACAAAAAGATCACAATGGGTTATAAAAATTACTTATTCTTATAAATACATAATGCTAAATTAACTCATTATACATCAGGGTTAGGGTTCAGGGTTCAGGGTTAGGGTTCAGGGTTAGGGTTCAGGTTGTGAGCATTTGTCTTGTGAGCAATTGTCCTGGAACCGAGCGAGATATTCAACTTGGTTAGTGAATGTAATTTAGTTTAGTTTAATTTCATTTAAATCAACATTAACAGCCCCCAGTGCGGCTAACTGGGTTATCAAAGGCGGGTCATGTCTGTCACTGGCTATGGTGTGAGGCATGTAAAAGAACCATTGCTGACTTTCGTAAAGGGAAGGCTGCAACGTCGTCAGCGTGTTTCCGCCCTGCGATGGCCTGGTGAGCTGTCCAGGGTGTACTCTGCCCTCGCCCGAAGTTGGCTGGGATGGGCACCAGCCTCCCCGCGACCCTAATTAGGATTAAGCGGGTCCAGAAAATGAACTGATGAATATTTATAGCCATATTTATTTATGGCTAGCTAGTTGAGTAAAAGCCAGGGCACAATAGCGGAGTACGTTATCCATTGCGTTGGTTTAAACGTCAACGTTACTCTCACGGATAGTTAGTTTGATGACTGTTCAATGTTAGTTGTGTGTTAGTTAATAGAATTAATGGTTTGGCCAAGTTGTATGTTGGGTAGGTTGTTGAGTGTTAGCTGGCTGACCGATGTGGGATATTCTTTTTGTATTTAAAAGTCATTCACAGAGAATTTACTCAGTATCAGAATTAGAAGCAGTCAGAAGATGAAATTTTCAAGGTGCCCCCGCTGAATTACATGATTGGCCTCAAGTTCAGTTTTACACACTCTGTCAGTTGATAGAATGCACAGTCATTCTGAAACGTCAATCCGTGAGAAGAGGATGCACCTCCATCATAAAAGTCCCATGAGAGTTGCTAAAGTCATGTGATGTAAGCATCCAGATGGCAGCAGTAATAATACAACGCTGCTAATGTTTGACTGAAGTTGTTCAATCATTTTGGAGGAACTTCGAAAAACAAAGCACCTGGATTACAATTTCAGAGGTAAAGAGAAAGAATTGTGGCGGTGCATGGGGGTGAATATTTTGGAACTGTGACGTGGGATGGTGTTTGCCACATTTACCTAAAGAACCGGATTAGATAAACATTTTACAGAAACTTTTTTCTTCAGTGAATCAAATGTCAACAATAAGCTGATTAATATAAATATGTATCAAATGGTGTGCAGTATAAATATATACATGTGTAATTATAGCTTGTAAAAAGGGAAAAGTACAACTGTGATGGAAACATCTTCAATTATAGTTTTAAGACCTACGGCCTAAATTTTTAATGCAGAAATAGTTTCCAAAACATCTGTAATTTCACTTAAATTATAATTTAATAATTTCTAAAAACTAAGACGAAACCCTATGCGATAAAATATATAAATTAGTAGGTAATTTTAAAAAGACAAAAGAAAATTTAAATTGGAATCTGATGCTAAAATTGAACAATTTTTTTTTAAATTTAATATAAAACGACTAAAGTAAAACTTTTCAAACATGAAATTCGAAACAATAAAATTTTAAAGTCTATTTATTATTTTTTAAAAAAGTGATTAAACACCCCACCATTGCTAAATTAACGTAAACCTTCTAATACAACACTTATTTAAAGTACTCTATCGGAAAAAGTACAATTTATGAAATAAAAAAGAGAATAATTTTATTCGGAACACTCAACATTTAACATCTAAATGCAATGAAAAATATTTATTATCAACTGTAATATTAATCTCTTTAATAAATAAATAAATAAATAATACTTACCAGAATGTACGAGACCTAAAAGTGTGATGGAGAGCAAGATCATATTTTGCTGTTTTTTTTTCTGACTGATTGGGACAGTAAGTAATACTTTAATTAAAAAAATGTTCAATCCCAGTGCAAGAAATAATTCTCGTTTAGTTTCAAATTCACAGTTAGATATTGTGCCTCATCTCTGAAAAATTTTTTTTTTCTCCCACAAATCCCCAAGAGTGTGAGCACCGGCCGTCCCGCCACCGCTCTGAGCATCTTCAGGTGTCGCAGCTCCTTTTCACTCTCATCCCAAAGTCCAACGGTGAAGCCGTAAAAACCACATGGCTGCTTGATGCTGCAGGAAATTCAGCAAGAGACACAGACCAACCTTTGAATCCTAAAATTCGGTCAATTGAAAAAGTAACCAGATGAAAATTTTATATGAATGAATTTCATACACTTCCTTTGTTATTGTTGTTATTATTATTAAGAACAAGAAGAAAAATACACAGCCAAGCAAGAAAATGTGTTGATTATATTATGCAGTGGTGGTCTACTGGTATAGGACGCTGGATCGCTGATCTTCAGGTTGGGAGTTTGAGTCCCACTTTCCAGAAGGTTGCCACTGTCCCCCCCAGTGCAGCTAACTGGGTTATCAAAGGCTGGCCGTGTCTCTCGTGGTCTATGTAACGACTTTCGTAAAGAAGAGCCGCAAAGCCGTCAGCGTGTTTCTGCCCCGCGCGAAAGGCTTGTGTCAGGAACGGCATCCGACCTAAAAACCTATGAACCAAATCAAGCGTGCAAATCATTCGCTGTGGCCCCCATCACAGTAGGCCCCCTGTACTTTATAGTGGGCCTAATGTATAATATAATAAATATTTTATTGCCTGGGTGTGTATTTTGCATATTATTATTCATCCCCTCGTGACCACCGAATTCTGCGACATAGAATCACCTGACTGACGTATACGTGCATGTATATGTGCATATAATATCAATAAATACACATTCAATGCTATAAATGCTTATAATAATTAAACATTCAAAAATAATGCACAAGATCTAAATAAAATACAAATACACACACACACACACACACACACATACAGACGCAGATGCGCAGCTCACAAAAATGTAATTAGTCTTGAGTGGAGGTTTTGGGACTTTTTTTTGTTTTGCAGCATTTCCCTTAATTTCCCCCCTATTCTTCCTTAATTTCCTTATTTCTTAATTCAATGAATATATTTTTTAAAAACCGCAATGTACTGAAGCCGCATGAATTGAAGCGTGAAGTAGCGAGGGATCGCTGTATTCTCAT
The DNA here is from genome assembly GCA_024760905.1 of Plotosus lineatus. Taxonomy (NCBI): domain Eukaryota; kingdom Metazoa; phylum Chordata; class Actinopteri; order Siluriformes; family Plotosidae; genus Plotosus; species Plotosus lineatus. Next base: position 63,423,006 of record CM045735.1, on the reverse strand, counting down.
TACCATGTCCCTGGTGTGAGTGTTTTGTTTTTTTCCATGAACTGTTTCCATTATATCTTTTACTCGAGTTGTCCACAGCTTTATCCCAGGGATCCTTTGAAAGTTCCTTGCCACCCATAGTTAATTTTTTTGGCCTTCAGTTACATTTTCAAGCAACTGGAATGCCGAGTTTCACTGTACGGAAAAATAAAGCAATATGTGAGCCACTCCATGAAAAGCAGGCTCTGGCATCAAAACATGAGATTTTTACACAGTCAGATCGAGGCGGCCCAAAGCTGCAAAACGCAGCAAAAAGTTTGTTAATCCCTTGAAAACTGAGCGAGTTATGCCATTTCTTGTGTCAGCATTCAAATAAAAATTTCAAAAGGCGTTTTAGAGAAAAATGAGCACAAAGATTGCTCTTCTTCCAACATCATTAGTCCTCAGCAACCAAACATTTTTATACACTTCAGCCGTATAAACTTTTACAAAACATGTCTCGGAAAATTTTTAGGAAAAGAGATAAGAGAAATCATCTTCATTTTAATCTGACACGCCCTTTTTAAACCCATCACTCACCATGGTAACCCCCAAAAATGAACAAAAAATGACTTTCCCAACCATTTCTGTTTATTCCAATAAGATCAGTATGCATGTTTTCGACCGTTATATAACGGTTCAAATTCCTTCAAATCACACTGATTGAAAAAAAAACAGTGTCACGTTCAGTCACACTGTAATTAAGAAAACTCATCTTCTTCTTCTCCTTTCAGCTTTTCCCTTCAGGGGTCGCCACAGCGAATCATCTGCCTCCATCTTACCCTATCCTCTGCATCTTCTTCTCTTACACCAACTACCTTCATGTCCTCCTTCACCACATCCATGAATTGTCCCTTTGGTCTTCCTCTAGGCCTTCTGCCTGGTAGTTCCAACCTCAGCATCCTACTACCAATATACTCACTATCCCTCCTCTGTACATGTCCAAACCATCTCAATCTCGCCTCTCTGACTTTGTCTCCAAAACATCTTACATGTGTTGTCCCTCTGATGGACTTCCTGATCCTATCCATCCTCATTACTCCCAGAGAGAAGATCAACATTTTCATCTCTGCTACCTCCAGCTCTGCCTCCTGTCTTTTCCCCAGTGCCACTGTTTCTCATCCATAGAACATCGCTGGCCTCATCACCGTCTTGTACACTTTTCCTTTCATTCTTGCCGATACCTTCCGATCACGCCGGACACTTTTCTCCAACCATTCCAACCTGCCTGCACACGTTTCTTCACCTCTTTTCCACACTCTCCATTGCTCTGGATTGTTGAGCCTAAGTACTTCAAATCCTCCACCTTCCTTATCTCTGCTCTCTGTAACCTCACCGGTCCTGTTGGGTCCTTGGCATTCATACATATGTATTCTGTCTTACTGAGGCTAACCTTCATTCCCCTCCTTTCCAGGGCATACCTCCACCTCTCTAGATTTTCCTCCAATTGTTCTCTGCTCTCACTACAGATCACAATGTTATCTGCAAACATCATAGTCCATGGAGATTCTTGTCTAACCTCGACTGTCAATGTCTCTCCCTCATGCCAGTCCCAAGCCCGGATAAATGCAGAGGGTTGCATCAGGAAGGGCATCCAGTGTAAAACAAATGCCAAATAAAATATGCGAATCACAAGAAAGAAATTAAGAAAACTATATAACAAAATTCTCTGATCTCTTTATACAAGTAAGCTTCATCAACTCTGCCCTCAGCATTATTATCTTAATCTATATCATGCTCAGCAGAAAGGATCACATCACCACAAACACAACAAACTGACTCATGCACACTTTTATTAACAGATGCCTCTTCTTCATCAACATCAAAATCAAAATCTTCATCAACATCGTCGTCATCATCAGTTTGTTCATCTGTAAAAGGAATGAAACATTTAAGTATTTTTTAGGTCTTGACCAATTTTTGTAGAAAACAAAACAACCCACGATCCAGCATGTCCAGTCCAAACAAGATTACACACAAATCAAATAATCAAAAAATTCCATAATCAAATTTTGCAAGCAGAGAAAAATACTCACCGGCGAAATAATCTTCAAGAACGCCAAGCATTCCGGCATCTTCAAAGCCCAATTCTCACGTCGAATTTAACATCTATACTAATGCTGTTAGACATCACAGATGACATTTCACTCTCCTTTACCAGAAATTATGTGTATTCACAATCTTATAAATAAACTTAATGACTGTTATTGAAGAGAAAGTCGGAGATAAATTCAGCATGCAGTAAATTAGAGGCAGGAAGTAAACCAGAAGTTAACGTGTGACAGGCACTGCGCATGTGCAAGCCCGAGCTGACCAATCAGGGTGCTCGTTTCAGATCTTCCTTAGCAACTAGCCTGCATTGTTTACGAGCATATCGTCTTCATAACCTTTATTTTATTCACTGAAACGGCATGGAAGCTCATTTCAATATCAAAACAGTATCCAAAATGGAGAGACGACTTCACAGCCGTTCTTCTGGTGTATGGATTATAGTGTGTCTTGTACCAAACTCAGTGAATAATTGCAAAGAAAACCAGTTAGTTTTGCTACTGTTTTTACCTAGTTTTATGAGGGTACTCACCAGAAAATGGGGGGGGGGGGGGGGGGACACAAATAACCCCCCACATTTTTAGTGAGTTTTACTCGATTTCACGTGAGCAAGTGATAGCTCAATACTTGTTTTAATAGTTTATGCAAAAACCTGAATTTTGATAAAAAATTAACCATTACTACTTTTCTGGCCTTTATCTCAAAAATGGTCTGTGCGACAAGCGCCTACTTTTGGTGGAGCGCCTCACCATCAATGGTACGAATCCTTTATAACTGAAAAGCCAGGTGTATTCCTGAGATCTTTAGCATGTTTGTGTTTTGGAAAACACATGATTAGTAGTCTTCGTCATAAATCCAGCCCATTAAAAGTACTTTGGGTAATGTACAGTCATATCTTGCATTAAATTGAAATTTAATAAAACAATTACTTATATTAATTGTAAATACCCAAGAGTCACTGGAGTGGTTTTAACAAAAGTATAAATCTGCCATTATTTCTTTTAAATTTTAGCATTTCCTCAAGAAAATATGTAAAAATCAATACACTCTATTCTTATTCTGTTTGGGCACATTTCCAAAATTAAACACCACTTTTATCTCGTACACTCAGCATAGTTGGCTTTAGGTCAGTGATCAGAATTATCCTGCTGAAAATGTTAAAATATCAAAGTCCAAAAAGTGGAGATTTAATAAACTTTACAACGCTGCATACTTTCAGACTGTAACTGTTTATCTAACGACACACCAGGTTTCAGGGTTTCAAGTGTTGTAACAAATTTATAGCATAAAGTTCAGGTGCAATAAGCAACTTTCTTCGCAAAGACCAAATATAATTTGTTTGTTATTATATAGTACAAATCAACTCCTTTAGGGGAAAGTGCTGTAATTTCATACAAATGAGTTTTCATGAGAAATTTTTTAGAAAAGAAAAACAAATTATTATTCTGTAATATCTGTTATGCAAGACAGCACAGTATTATTGTTCCGTTCAAAGAATTAATAAATGACATTTCTGTATATTTAAACCCAGTTTCTTGTTTATATAATGAAATATTTGTTTATTCTGAGTAATGTTTTGTATGTAGTTACTAGATAACTACAGCATTGGATATAAAAATGTAAATGAGGATATGAAGTTAATTACACTATCATACAGCTTGCTAACCTTTGGCCTGTTATTGTTACACAATGGATGCCAACGATTGGGTTTAAGGAAATAAAACAAAGGCTGTATTTATTTTTAAAAAATGGCACTTTTGCTAAACAGTTTGTTTACTTGACAGTTTATAATATTCAAAGATTCATGCTTTAGATAGAATTCAATAAGATCAGTGTCACCTATTTAAGATGCATTTTGCTACAAGCAGCACTTGAGGGGGGGCCTGGCATTGTGTTCACCGCCCTTATCAACATGACGTTAATTGCTGCTTGTAGTAAAATACATCTATATATAAAAAAAAGGTCAGGACTGTTGTTACTAAATTATAACATAATAAGCCACTGTTCTGATCATCTCTTGTTCTGAATGAGACCCAACATGAAGCCTTACTGTGATATCGCCACACATCCTATAATCAGAAGCTACAGTTGCAAAAGAAGGGCTTTTGTGTAATGTCACAGTCTTGTGTCCAAACCGACTGATAATTGAACTAAACTGCTTTTAACCTGAAGAAAACATGCCAGCGGTCCACACACGCGTGGGTTGGTGGATATGTCTCACGTTACCATGAAACTAAAATACCAGCGATAAAACAAGGATTCCGGCTTTAAATATTTTAAACAGAACATCACAAACTGAACGCACAGGGATTATTTCATTACCATAATTCTCATAGCTTTATTTGAATAATACAAACCAACAAATAGCAATAAGGTTGATAAAATACAGTACAAGTACAGTAGCTTACTGGAAACAGGACGTACCGATGTACAGGAATGTCTACTCAATATAGTAGCTGATTTTAAAATCGGTACGAGTCCGTTAGCGAAACTTTCACACATTGAATAATTCATGATTCCCATCACAGTACCAGTGTTGTTTTTTAAAATCCAAAATCAGATTATAATTATAATTGATTAAATACTAACATCAATAATCATAGACTGGAGGGTGAAAACTGCATAAATTCATTAAACTACTGCTTTCACCAGACAGGAAGAGGCTGATGGAGTTTCAGGAAGTGGTTTGGGAAGCTCAGAGCTCTTTTATAGGTCAGTGCTTTTTTTTTTTCTTTAGTTCACACACCAAAAGATTCTGTGCCTGAAAACCAGCATTGCACAAGTCGAACGCGTCACATCATCATGCGTCACGGCAGTTTGTAAACAACCTCGCAGGGAAATTATTCTCTGTGCTTTAAATACATCAACATAATAAATATAAACGTCACACGTCAAACATCACTGATATGATGCCTAACAAAAAAGGCAAAAAAGATAAATTTGATATATAACTAAAACATTTTCAAACAGGATGATTGCTTAAGTGCAACAACATGACTCTATACCTGTATACACATACACACACACACACACACACACACACACACACACACACACACACACACACACACAGGTAATACTACTGGCACTCAAAAATATATAGAAATTCATCCCGAACACAGACTCATAGCTTCTAACTTGAGATAAAACATAAAGAAAATAACTACAGAGATGAAAAAAAATGTTTCCAATCCAGGGAGGAACCTGCACTATAAAATCCACTTATCATTAAACGTAGTGAAATTCCTCCTACAAAAAGCAAGAGAATTAAGTAGTGTTTCAATCAAGATGGCCGCCAGCGGTCAGTACTGTCATCTCGCGAGACGGCTCATGTTTATGTGTCTGTGCTTTGTTTAACCTCTATTTAAGTAGCTAAAGATAAGAACCATTACTGGGCGGCCATTTTTATTATAACCATCACAAATCTGACAGACATCTACCAAATATGATATAAATCTCGATTGTGCTGCGCGTGCATCCTGTTTGTGAAGTTTATCGGCGTGTAGTAGTCAAAGGATGGAGAACAAGTGTTGCGGTGTTTTATATTGTGTGTGGTGTGTAAGGGAGCTGTGGTGTGTGTAGCTTCGTACTCTGTGTCACTACATGCAGTCCACCACATTACTTGAACCCTGACCCACGTCTCGAATCTGACCGATGTGTGTGGCACAGACGGCCACGCCTGCACCAGCCCTGCAGTGAGACACCGACCCGACCAACTCCCACCTACACACACACACACACACACACACACACACACACACACACACATAGGAATACTCTTAGAATAATTAACACAAAAAGTTATAGCATATAGACTTTTGAAAGGATGGGGGGGGGGACAAGACATACTACAGGGAAGCTGCATTGTGAACATATGGACAGATGTAGGTATGGACAGATGATGGAGGTATGGATAGATGGATGAAGGATGGATGATGATGTAATTAAGGATAGGTGGATGAAGGATGATATAGGTATGAATAAATGGATAATGTAGGTATGGATAGATGGATAAAGGATGGATGGATGATGTACGTATAGCTGGATGGAAGGAAAATATATAAATGTATGGATGGATGGATGCAGGTTCCTTACCTGTTCATACGTGGCTCAAATGCCTCCACCGTGTTCAGGTAGATGTTTCCGTTGTGCCCGCCCACAGCAAAGACCCGGCCCATCACCGTAGCAACGCCAACTCCGCCTCTGGGCGTCGTGAGCTCTGAAACATACTCCCAGCGGTTCATCCTGGGGTCGAATTGTTCCACTGAACTCAATGGAGAGTTATCATCGAACCCACCTGAACACACACACACACACACACACACACACACACACACACACACACACCTGTCAGTTCCAGCTTCCATACAGAACAATTACTTACTGCAGCCCATCATGCGAGGTACAAACTGATCCAAACCTATCAAGCTTTTCATCCATCACGTTCCCTGCCTGTGGCGTCCGTTCATGTTTCGAGGTCTAGCAGCGCAGATTAAAACCTAGAACCACCGAGTCATTAATGATTCTACTGAAAACTACAGAACCACTTCCCATATTCATCGACAGCCACCTTCTACCCCTTCACTCATTCCTCCATCCTTCCACAGAAACCCACTGGTTTCACTACACCTCAGTTTTCCTTTCGACACTCCCCTCTCAATTACAAACGTTCGAATCTTTCAATGTATTCACTTGTATTTTATTTTACTCATTTATTTGATTGCACAGATATTACAATTAGATTAGAAAGAAGACTTCTGTTGTACTGTAAATATTATATCTGGACTTTTAGTTCTTCACATTCACGACCTGTAACGAGATTCAGTACAAAGTCATCAATTATATCACCATCAGAACCAAAGTTCAAGGTCCACATCAGCTCCATAAACATCACTGGGTCATGTGATAATCCTGCACATCAGTCACCTATTCACACTTCTATTCCTCTCCCCTTTCCTCCTCTTCTTTCTCTCCCCTTCTCTTCTCATAACCTCTCCCTTCCTTGACTTCTCCCTCTCATCCCCTTCTATTTTTCTCTCCGTTCTTTCTTGCCCCCGCTCCATCCCTCTCTTCTCTCTCTACTCCGTTCCCCTTTCTCTCTCTCTCCCCTTCATCCCTCTCCTTTTACACATTTCTCAAATTCTCTTTCTTGCCCACTCTTCTCCTTCTTTCTCAGCACCCTCCTTTACCCTCCTCTTCCTCTGTACCCCATCTTTCTCGCCCCAACTCCCTTTCTCTATCCATTCTACCCCCTCCCTTTGTCTTTTTTCCCATTTCTCTCTCAGTACTCATATCTCTCTCTCTCTCTCTCTCTCTCTCTCTCTCTCTCATGAATTCCATCACAAAACTTCCTTATCAGAAGTCAGCTGTGCAACAGCCTCTCTATGTTTTATGAAGCTCATAATACAGTAAAGGAGACAATAAAGAGGTTAAACCTCATGTCAGACTGAATTACTTCCTGGTGCGTAAATAATCGGACACGAACTTCACGGCAACCTGTTCTCCTCTGTACCTACGACGTAGAGACTGCCGTTCAGCTCGCTCACGCCGTTTCCTGCACGCCTCTGCCCCATCTCCCGTACGTCACTCCATTTGTTGAGGTGTGGATCGAAGCGCTCAACACTCGACAGCGAAGCTACGCCGTCGTTCCCTCCGACGGCGTACACGTAGCTCTGATAACCAGAACAAACAAATAAAAGGAAAGAGTGCTTCTGTAACAGTGCTACCTGCAATACCCATGATGCTTTGCTCTCACCCCTAAAGCCACAGAGCCGACGCCTCCTCTGGGGGTGTTCATGGGAGAGACGGCACTCCAGCAGTCTGCCTCAATATCATAACGTTCCACGTCGCTGAAGCACGAGTTATCATCCAGGCCTCCTATAGCGTAAATTGGACCGCCGAGTGTCGCCAGGGCAATTCCCCTCCTATGCGCGCGCGCACACACGCACGCGCGCGCACACACGCACGCGCGCGCACACACACACACACACACACACACACACACACACACACACGTAACAGATGCCTCCGAGGGTAGAGAGTGGGAATGTGAACTTTGTGAGATACCTTTTTGTGTTCATGGAAGCTTTCATCATCCACTTGTTGGTGAACGGGTCAAACATCTCCATGTTCCCCAAGTGCTCGCTGCCATCATGGCCTCCCACTGCGTACACCTTTCCTGTGAATACACCCCACCTTTCATTTACTCTCGTTCAATACCAGTTTCTCATCTCTGTCTCTTTCACTTTTCATCTTTACTGTATTTCTCCCTTTCTCTCCACCTGTTTCTTCCTGTCTTTGTGTCTATCTTTCTCTCTCGCTCTCTCTCTCTCTGCAGTTCTCTCATCTCTCTATTTCTCTGTCTGTATCTTTTTCTCTTCCTTGCTCTCCCTGACTAGATCGCACTCTCTCTTTCTGTGTTCCTGTCTTACGACCTGTCTCACTCTCTATGTGTCCTCTTTTGGTGTCACTCATTCTCTGTCCTTGCATCTCACTATATTTCTATCATCCTTGTCTTTCACTCTCTCTCTCCCTATATATATATATATATATATATATATATATATATATATATATACACACACACACACACACACACACACACACACACACACACACACACACACATACATATACATACACACACACACACACACACTCACTCATGTTGCCCCACCTTCTACAGAGATGACTCCCACATGTCTGCGTCTGCTGTTCATCTCGGGGCCGAAGAACCAGCTGTTCTTACTAATAGAGTAGCACTCGATACTGCGGAATGGATCTCCAGAACCGCCACGTCCCCCCACACAAAATAGCACACCTGCATGAGATCAAAAGCAATCGTTAGAGTGTAAACTCAAGCGCAAGAGACTGACAACAGAAGAATATCACAAACACCGCCACAGTGTGCACTAGTTCTTACCCGCAGTGTGCTTGCGTGGCATGGTGCGAATTGAGTATTCGAAGTCCGGCACGTTCTTGTTGCTGAGGTGTAGGTGGTAGTTCCTTGCCTCATCCAGCAAGTCTCGGCAGCACAGGTCGACCTTGATCATCTGCTCTTTGGCCACGGTGCCCGTGAGGAAGCCGACAGGGAGCAGAGGAAGACGTACCTACAACGCGGCAACATTGTCAGTCAGGTATCACATTTAATGACGTGATGACAATACTCTCTACGTCAGTGGTCCCCAACCACCGGTCCGTGAACCGGAACCGGTCCGTGGCTCAATTGGTACCGGTCCGCAGAAGAAATAATTCATTATTTCCGTTTTATTTATTATCTGAGTCTGAACGATCTTTAATTTTGAAAAATGACCCGCTTTTCTGTTATTTTAACACACAAGGGAAGGCCATGAAGAGAGGCGTGCTGGACATGTTTCAAACATTAGCGGGGATTTTGGGTGAGACTGAGCCTTCATTCTCCCAGCTGGTGCACCATCACCTATTTTTTTTAAGAAACGTTCAAGCTCTACTTCCCAACCAACTTTATTTCACCTGTTGAAAAATAACATTTATTGAGTACTTATTATTATTACTAATTATTATTATCGTCATTATTATTATTATTATTATTATTATTAATAATAACAATATTTTATATAAATGTTCTATTTACAATACAAACAATCTATGGACACCCCCCCACCCCCACCCCTGTCCGCGGTAAATTTGCCAAGTGTTGACCCGTCCATGGTGATAAAAAGGTTGGGGACCACTGCTCTACATGACTCTCGAACCTGAGACATAATCTGGTGGAGCCAGAGTTCGTGGTGCTGCGGGTTGGCTTTAAGCCACTTGAAAGCGGCTTCGTAGACCTGTGTCTCAGAGTGAATGTTGAGCTCGCTGGAGCTGAGGAGCGTCTTGAGATGCTGTGGAGAGATGTTCGTGAAATCGTCGCTCTCCAGCACCTGGCCAAAGTTCTCACAGGCGTAGCGGTCAGCCATGTCCATGAGGTCGACGCGATGGTGGCTCTCGGCGAAGGTGCGCACAGCAAGGCAGTTGGACGGGTGAAAGTGGGCTTTCATGTACTCGCAGCAGGCTCGCGCCACCAGCTCCACCTGCAGGATGCAGGCAGCGTACAGCAGTGGCTGGACGTTCTCCACTGTCAGCGTCAGGCGTGACGAGTACGCAAAGTGCACCAGGTCCTGGATGGCGTCGCCGTCAAAGTCGCGGATCTCAATCAGTTCCTGCTTGGCCTCGGCCATCTCTGAGAGGAACATGGCACGGAAGTATGGCACCACGCAGGCCAAAACCAGCTTATGGCAAGGGATGAGTTTGGGGCCCACCTTCAGGGACAGAGATAGAGGAATTACACCACAATAAATTACCCAGGGCACGAATAATCATCATGACCTTTTATGGGCATTGCTATATGTAAATAAGCCATCTCAGGTGTTTTCTTTCACACTTAAAAGCTGACCTCAGTCAGTAAACTTGTTTGTAAATTGGTCAATCTGTGGTGTGTCAGTTCAGGAAATGCACCAGTGGCGGAGTAGTGATACGGCCAGTACCTTAAGTGTGACATCGCAGAGTTCTCCATTCTCGTAGAACTGTCGCAGCGAATTGTGAAAGTCCTTCCAGGCTTCGTGAGCCTCGAAAACAAATGAGCCATCAGCCGCGCACTCTGCGTCGGGTGACCGTGGCGCACACTTAGTCCTGAGCTTGTGCTGCTTTGCAATCTCGGTTGCCGTGTCTCCCGGTGTCATCGTCACTCACTCACACACACAAACACAGGCACACCTGCAGGGAGCGACAGAGGGAAAGTCTGAGGCTAAATGCAAATCATGTGCTAGGATCACTCAGACATGCACAAAAGAATCTGCAGAGGTAATGGAACCAACAAACAATGCTCAGTCAAGCTGAGGCAGCCATATTACTTCAAACCCATCTAAGCCCCACTTCCAAAAATGCAAAACTTAACAAATTATTATTATTTTAAATTAAATCAGTCCTGTTTCTTCCTTTTTTTTGGAATCTCAGTTCAGGTGGTTTAATAAAGCCTGCATCTAAAGCAACTACAAGAAAATTTACTCCTAATAGTTTAAAAATAATAATATATATTCAGGGATCCCTCACTTTCCGTGGTTAATTGGGACCAAGATCCCCCCGTGACCAAGAGGGCTTTTCAAAAACCTTACGGAAGTGGCTCATGACCTCATTGTTTTGCTCATTGATGACCTCATGACCCAAAAAAGGTTAAAATTCTTATCTTTATTGTTCTCATGCTTTAACTTTTCTGTGGTTTTCATTTTAGTGTAATATGGTCTCAGAAAAGAGTTGCACATTGGAGAGGGGCATGGCTCTAACACACTCATCTATGAAAATGGGTTGTGCATTATTGTTCACAGGTTTCTAGTGCTCTAATTATTGTTTCTAGTGTTCTAGTGCACTAGTGTCTTCCCTGTGAACAATAAAGTACAGCTGGTTATAAAGATGAAACGAGGAAATCGTACATGGAAATCAAACTAAAGCTTGAACTGCTTGAGCACAGAGCTGAGAGATCAAGAGGGACAGTCTTCTAGCACCGAGAGCACTGCTAGTCTTCATAGCCTGTGATTAAATGGAAATAATTAAATGTGTGCGTGTTTAGCACGCCATCTCGCGTGTCCGAGCCACGGCCCTCTCCAATGCACATTTCAACGCGCAACTCTTTGCTGAGAGACCATAACACTAAAATTAAAGCCACAGAAAAGTTTAAAAGTCTCTCACAACACAAAACATAACACAATGTACTGTATTCAATCATTTTTTCACTTAATTTAAGTAACTTAATTGAGTTACAGTACCGTTAACTTCTGTTCAAAAGACGACGGAATGGATTAAGACCATTTACATTATTTGTAATGGGAAAAGCGGATTTGGAATTCGAACAAACTGGAATTCGAACAACCTTCTGGAACGGATTAAGTTCGAGAACCAAGGTACCACTGTAGTTTTGATGGGAGGTTTTTTTTTTGTTTTGTTTTGTTTTTTGCATAATTGGCCTTGTTTTTGTGGCATTTTCCTTAACTTTTTCCCCCCATTCTTCCCTAATTTCATTATTTTTTAATTTGATGGATATTTAAAAAAATCCCGAGATACACTGAAGCCACATGAATTGAAGTGCAAAGTAGCAAGAGATCCTTGTATGTGTGCATATATATATATATATATATATATATATATATATATATATATATATACTGGGAGCAAAACGGTCGATCAAACGTACCAATTTTATTCGATCAGTCTCTGTAACCGTAAAATGAGGCGTTCACTGCCTGAAAAAGTGAGTTTACACGGTATTTCAAGACCCCCTGCCACTGGGGAATGTCTATAATGTCCATCAGTAACAACACATTTGATCGTTCCGCCGTGCTTTAAAAATGGGAAAATATTTTGCTGTTCTCTTGGTAAATGTACAAAAAGATGAACCATTAGAAACTGCTACAGCAAAACTATGGGATGGGCTGAATGAATGAAGCCATGAGCCTGACCTATCAACTTCATAAATTTAAGCACTGGCCATGTGCTTTTCAACATCTCATGTGCTAAAGTTGACCTTTGTGTTGATTGGTTCAACGTGCCATGTGCTAAAATTGACATTCATGTTGATTGGCTCAATTTTACATCTGGGGAAAATAATTAAAGGAACGGAGGGAAAATTAAAGGGTGTTTTAATTTTTTTTTAAATTATGCTGTTTTCTGTTTATTTTCAGCTTTCACATGAGTAATTTGGTTGATACGACAAAATGAACAACACAAATACCAGTAAAATTATTTTATTATTCTGTTATTATTCGTGTTTTCCACCTCTATGGTAATAAGCACTTACCGTTCCACTCCGCTGGTAAGATTTTAATAAGCGCCCACCCACTCCAATTTTTTAAGCGCCCTGGCCGCTTATTACGTCGTATACGGTGTGTGTGTGTGCACATATATATATATATATATATATATATATATATATATATATATATATATATATATATACACACACACACACACACACACACACACACACACACACACACACACACAGATGGTCCTCGCTTTACGTTTATTAACCTTGCATTTGAACTGACTGTAAAAAAATTTTTTTTGTAAGTCAAATTTTGAGTTTAGCGCGCTCTCCATAGTCCGAGACGTTCTTACATAGTACGTAGACATAGTACGCTACTTCCGCATAACGCTGTGTCCATTGTTTACATGGCGCTGCATTCATTGTTTACAAACGACAGACTGAACGTGCCCTGCTTCTTCCCAGTTCATTGTGAGTTACCCTTGTGTGAAGATGTCGTCTCTGTGATTTGTGTTTACACTGTTTTGCATATTTGTAACCCTAAGCAAATATGGTTGGTCAGAAGCGTAAGCCTACTAGTGATAGTGGTAACAGAATCAGTGGTAATAAGTGAATTTGATTAAAGTTTATTTAATTGAAATTATTTTGCTTGAATTTAATTTCTATGAAATTCATGTTGATATTATTTTACAATGTTATGTTTATAATAATTGATTTAGGGGTGTCTTATGAGATATGGTAATAGTTTTTATGGATGTATACAGTATGCCCTTGACTATTCGCGGTTTTGCACCCACGGTTTGAGTATTCGCTGACTGCCGAGCAACCGGCACGTGATTTAAATTCAGCCAATGGCTGTCCTCCTTTCTCCTGATTGGTTGAACTGATGTGCCGCCCCTTTTTCCTCATTCGCGCACAAGTTGTCAATGATCCTCGTTTTTTGTGTCTGTTTTAATTACCAGTTAAGCTCTATACCGCTCAAACGCTATGCATGTTCTCTGGCTAAGTGATAGAAAACGCTGAATGTCTCTTCTGAAGAAATAAGACTTTCTCCTTAGAAACGACGGTTTCCTCTGTACTGTTGTATTAAAACCTTTTCAATTATTATTCCAGTACAGTACCTAAGTTCATGTTTATGCGTGAGGATTTTATGTTCTGTAGTATGTTTAACAAGCGATACCAAAAGGATAAACTTTATTAAAGTACTCTTCATGTCCTTTTACATTGAAGTTGGAGTGACGTCTCCAAGATGGCGCTGCCCAGAGGGCGACGTCAGGGAGTTCTCAGAGTCAAATTGTTTCTTTGTTCGTTTTAATTTGTTGTTTTGTTTGTTCATGTTTTGCACTATGCTTGTCTACGACAGGTCGACTCTACTACAGCTATAAGATTGGAGTATCTTCGGGCGTGTATAACTAAGCAGTGCTAACATGCTATTAGCGGAGCTAACATGCTATGATAGGCAGCTCAATGCGAGCTGCATCACAGCTAGCAATAAGCCCAGGCGGGAAGGGGCCGAACAACGACTGTGGCGCTTGGGATTGCAGGGGATGAAGGCCATATAGCCGGCTGGTATAATCGCCTTCTCGGCTGTACTCCCCTCGAGCCATGTTTCACAGAAACACAGTCCTGTAGATCCCTCTGCGCTGCAATCTGAGCATGAAGCTCATCCATCTTGTTTCGCAGGGACTGAAAATTTTCAAGCAGTATGGCCGGAAGTGCTAACCAAGCCTCTGAGAACTCCGCTTGGGCGGTTAGCAATGGAGCTCCCATAGCATAGCAGCTCACGATAGAAGTTGTTGCATGCTTAGTTGCTCGAAGCCGAAGATGCTCATAGCTGTAGTAGGGTCGACCGATCATAGACGAGCATAGTGCAAAACATGAACAAAAAAATAAAACAAATTAAAACGAACAAGGAAACAATTTGAATCTGAGAACTCCGTGACGTTGCCCTCTAGTGAAGACGTCACTCCAAGTTCAATGTAAAAGGGCATGAAGCGTAACAAAGTTTATCCTTTTGGTATCATTTGTTAAACATGCTACAGAACATAAAATCTCACTCACAAACATTCTCAGAATTAACTTATGTACTGTGCTGGAATAATAATTGAAAAAGACTTTAAAACGAGTGCTTTACAACAGTATATGCTGTATAATGTTTATATTTTATCATCAATAAAAATAAGAATAAAAATTGAAAAGTTACTGTATTAATGAGTAAGACTGTATATAGAATGTGTTTAAGAAGCACATTTTAGTGCATGTAATCGATACATAGTATTTTACTTCCGGCTGCTCATTCGCGCATGTGACGTGTTACATGGGGTTTTACTTCCGGGTACAGAACTCGCAGATTATCTCGATTCGTGGGAGGGCTCGGAACCGAACCCCCGCGAATGTCGAGGGCCTACTGTAGTACAGTATGAACGGTCATACGTTACTGGAACGTACAGTACAACTTGCGTTTTTTGTTTTTTTTCCCCACCTTACGTTCAGCCGTTTGAAACATAACTAAAACGTAAGTTGAGAACATCTATATACATATATATAGTGTTAAATGTAGTGATAAATGGAGTTTCAATAGATATATATATATATATATATACACACACACACACACACACACACACGCGCGCGCAAAACGACTAAAACTCAAATTTAAAGACTCAATTTGGGTTTAAAATTTTAATTTATTCATTTTAGACAAAATGTTTTTATTGTCTGTTCAGAAAAAAATTATAATAATATCACAAATTTATCCTGTTTGATCTCAGAGGGGCACAGTGGTGTAGGGGGTTAGCACACCCACCCTGCAGCAAGATGGTCCTAGGTTCAAGCCTGGGCTCGGAAAGGACATTACTGTGTGAACAATGTGGAGAACACAGAGGAAGCCCACAG
Source organism: Plotosus lineatus (assembly GCA_024760905.1). NCBI lineage: Eukaryota > Metazoa > Chordata > Actinopteri > Siluriformes > Plotosidae > Plotosus > Plotosus lineatus. The sequence goes on along the minus strand of CM045735.1, from coordinate 63,407,267 downwards.
AAGTATGGGGAGAACCCGAGATCAAAAAGGATGAATTTATGTTATGTTTATTATAAGTCTAATTAAAAAAATATATAAAAAAATAAAAATTTTGTTTAAAATAAATAAATTAAAATGATAAACTCAAATTGATTCTTTACATTTGAATTTTAGTTGTTTATAGTTGTTTGTAGTTGTTGAGGTCAATTACTCTACTTATCCTTCTTTTACTTTTTATGCTTAGTGCTGCTGTTATATTCATAATACAAACATTTACATTATTTTATTAAAAATAGCATAATTACTATAATCTACAAAATTTTAATTCATCATTCCTTCTTATCCCACAGTGCACCCATGTCTGTCCTCTCTCGCGTGCGCGCGCACGCGTGTGTGTGTGTGTGTGTGTGTGTGTGTGTGAGAGACTCATTTCAAATTAAGCTCCACAATAAAGCCTGTGTTCTCTCACATCATCTTGATTTGCATGAGTCATCATGGCCTTGTTCTCTATTGGCCCACATCAGTCAAAGAAAGCTGTCCCAATGCCCACCAACAACCCCGAGAGTGTTAACTCCAGCACTGTGTCAATGGACTCGCCATCATGAGCTCACCTCATCAACATTCACTCAGCGCCGTGTGTAAAGGCCAGCACTGATTTTCACATCCAGATCCATCAAAAGCCTTTTGTTTCTCTCGCCAAGCCTCGGACACAGAGAGTTCTCACTCGCTGCTGCATTCGACCTCATTCCTCCCTTACCATCATTGTGCTGCTGATAACAGGAGACAATAATAAATCTATCACTTCCTGAAAGAAATACATCAGACCGTTATTCTGTTCTCCTTCAGTGGCTCACCAGATTAACTCCATGCAAAACGGCATCCAGTTTTATTAGTGAATAAAACATTTCTGTCATTTAAATAACGTAATCCCTCACGTCCCTTTCCAGTCTCACAAAAAATACTGGCAAATTCAATATTGCAGCTTTAACTCTGATACTGGAAACTCCTTCTGTAAACGTTAAATAACTACAATCCTCCAGTCTGTCCTTATGAAACCTCATTACCCAGATCAACCTGTACATACACTTATCAGACATCCCTCTGAGCTTACTCTTACTATAAAATCAACACTTTGTAAGAAGAAATACAATCATTTATTCATAAATTAATTAAGACCTTCCGACCAATCAGAATCAAGATTTCAATAGGAGGGTGGAAATAATTACAAAAGTCATCACATACAAAAGTTTTATTAATGTAAATACAGTGGTACCTTGACTTACGGGTGTCGTTTATAACGAATTTTCCATGACATGAGCTTCGATCCCTCCAAAAATCTGCCCCATCCAACAAGCAAAATTTTGATTTATGAGCTCTGCTGGGGAAATGGCTTTTCTGGGCCAATTAGCCTTGTATTCTTCTGCATGTATTCCTCCGCATTCCGAGAACACCTTGTGCAGTGCTTCTCAATTATTTTCTATGATGTCCAGTATAGGAAGAAAAACAAACAAACAAACAAACACATTTCACCACCCCACCCACCCCACCCCCCAGCACGACTATAAATCGTGTTCACTGCACTTCATATTGTTTTCTTGGTGCTTTTCCCCTACACCATAAAGAACACAGTGAGAGCGTCACTGCCACCTACTGTAGAGGATGCACAATTACACTTAATTCTAGTACAGAATGGCAAAAAGCATGTTCCACAGGGTCACACGCACTCCTCCTGGCATCACACCTGGCACGCCTCACTATTTGACAAGCACTGGCCTTGTGGGAGCTCACCAGGAGCCTTTCCTCACTGGCATTCATAGTGTGCACATGCACAAAATTCTCCTCCTCCTTCTGTTACACGCCACCTCATGCTTGCGCACGTGACATCACGCCCACGTGACAGCTTATAAGGGTTAGTCGACTTATTGTTTATTCTTGTTTTATTATTATTTATTATTAATGTACATGTATTACTATGAACTGTTTGTTGTTTTTACAGGTTAATCTTTAACATATTAGGTGAAATATACGTGTTTGTGTCAGGCTATATGAGTTTGGGAGGGGTTGGAATGGATTAATTGGTTTTCTATTATTTCCCATGGGAATTTTTGTTTTATCCTTACGAGCTTGCTCTCAGAACGGATTACTTTCGTAAGACAGGTACCACTGTATATTAAAGATGGCTGTTTTGCTTAATATGGCTTAAGACAATTAATATATGTTTAAATTGCTTGATATTTATTTAAATAAATTCAAATACTAATTAATTACTATTTTACACAGATTACAGATAAACAAAGTATAAAATAAATAATTTTAATATAGGTTCATAATTTCTGATGAAAAAAATTCTTCTTATAAAATATTTTTTAAAGGCACATACTGTCAAAACAAACCTTTCAATTGTAGAAACATTAGCTAATTCAATTAGCTTTAGCGTTAGCATTCGTACCCAGTAACATTCTGACGCTTCACTCACTTTCATCGTGCACGAGACACTAACGTTCGCGCTCTAAAAACCGGAAACGGAAGTATTTATCACTTGAAGCCGATTAATAACGTACAGATTACGAGACATCAAGGAATGACAAGCATATAACAAAAATACTTTATAATTCGCTGTTTTACCTCAAACCGAGTCAAACGCAGTAGTCCCTCTGAACACCCGGATTTGACGACCAGGCAGTTGGATGTCAGAAGCTGAACCGCAAAGAACTCTGGGAGATGTAGTAGTAGTAGTAGTAGTCGTAAAAATCAAATAAAAATACAGTACATCCTCATTTCTGACGAATTCACTTTTCTATTACATTTACATAATTTTAGTGAGTTTTGTAGAAATCATTAATTTTGATGGTAATATTTAAATCACTGTGTCCCTGAATGAAACAAGAAAACATTTCTTAATGTTTTTTCCCCTATTTCTTCCAACTTTAGAAGAAACTTATACGAGTAATAATATGAACAATTATAATAATAATTAATAAATCATATTAATACCGGTATAAATAATAAATGAAAGCAACGATTCCCGGGGTATACGTGAAGACCTCAAGTAGTGATAAGGAGGATTAAGGGGAAGAAAGGTGTGATGAAGATTAGTAATGAAGAGTGCAAGTAGTGTTGAAGAGGATGAATAAAGAGGAAGAGGAGTGGTGAAGAGGAGTTGATGTCCCAGAAAAGCGTTTGAATCTGTGAAAATGTCTAAAGAGGTTTTCCCATTCTTCTTAAAATTTGTGGACTAATAATAAGAATGATAATAGAAATGATAATATTTTTTCCAGATGCTCAGTGCTTGAGTCAAAAACCATGTAAAATCTAAATATTTATTATTATACTGTTTATTATAGTGTGTATGAGACCAGTACAGTATGTTGCTACATAACTGTAACCCAAATGCTCAAGGTGCTTCCCTCCTCCAACATCATTTTGAGAAATTCCTGTCTTGAAGTCCTTTTTACTTGTGTTCCTGTGTAGTATGTACTAGAACTACAATTATTCTCCTCAAGTTTGACGTTCCTATCTTGAGGACTATTCAGCTACATCCACCTTGCCTTCGAGTATGATTGTTAATTATGTACAATGGTTGTGGAAACCTCGATAAAGTACATCTCCTAGACATAGACGCAAACATATGCAGCAGTCACTTGAATATTAACTACATTACCCATACTGCATAGTGGGGGAACCTTACATGGTAAACATCAGTAATGATGCATAACAGGGTTAAAAATACAAGGCTAATTCATTTGAATAATTAAAGAAAAAACACAGATGAATTTAAATGTAAAATGAATTTATTACAGGCCAAAGGTGACGATGATGTGTATAGTACAGAGATTCCAAGCTGCTACTTGTATTTCTTCCTCTTCAAAAGTGCATCTCTGAGAGCAATCTGTGGATCAACAACACGTAAAAGTGACTCAAAATAAAACTGATCATTTATAGTAATAATAACAGTATTGATTAACATGCCATGGTGTACAGCTCATAAAAAAAAATTTAAAATTCCACTGCCTGCTGAATCTATACATAACCCTCATACCTGTCTCTCCCTGAAGGACCGTTTGCTTTTGGTCCGGACATTCTGGCTCTGCTTCATCATCATAAAGTTCTTCTTCTTTCTCTTCTCCTTGTTGCTGGTGCTGGCGTACGGGTTCATCTTGTTCCTTTTCTTCATAAAATCCTTCCTGTCTGTCCGGCCGGCCTGAAACGGATAAATAAAATAAAATGTCTGAGTAAATAACTGACTGAGCATCGAACTGACTTGGCTACCGAGTGCCTAACTTATAGAAGAACTCACTGACCAAGTGAATTAATGACTCCATGACTGATTGGACAGCATCTGAGTGACTTTATGATCAAAGGACCGAGTGACTCAATGATGTAACTGACTGATTCAGTGACTGACCTCATGGCTCAGATACTGTCTGAGAATAAATCACTGGCTCCTTTTGTGGTGTATTGACGATGTGCGTGACTCTGACTCCAGCGATCGCAAGTTCAAGTCTGGGTTAATGCCACACCGTCCGTGGCCTGGAGTCTACGTGAGCCAATTGGCCGAGCTTACACGGGAGGGAGGAGTGGCATACACTCACTTCCTTGTCAGAGCGATCGCCAGCCAATCATGAGTTCATTCATACGAGGGGGCAGACAGCACTTTCCCCTCAGGGTGTTAGTCCACCCCAAACATACACGCACCGCAGTTCAAACAGAGGCGGGTGGCTAGCATCACGTATCACGGAGGCGGAGTGTGCATCACTGACTGATTCAGTGGCTCACTGATGATTAATGACTGACTTACTGACTCAGCAACTGGATAAATGACTCAGTGACTTTCTGACCAAATAAAAGACTGACTGTGTGACTGACTGAAGGGAATGCTGGATTAAACAACTGACTTAATGAATGAATGTGAGACACGCACATAAAACACCTGAGTAACTGACGAACTCGATCCCAACTCCTCCCTCATGCATTCAGTCAGAGCACAACGAAGTGGTCTGAATGTGTCCAGCCCTGAGGCAGTGTAGTGAATAGAGCAACTGACTAATCGGGTAACTGACCATGTGTGAGTGTGTGATTCTCTCACCATTGCTGTTGCCAGTCTGGTCTCTTTATCAGATTTGGGTTTCTTATGTAGACGCTCGATGTCTCTCAGTGTGAGAAGTTCACCTCTAAAACACAACACACACACACACACACACACACACACACACACACACACACACACACACACACACACTCTTGAAACAAATAACCACACGGAAGCCTCGCAATACTTCATAAGAGACCAAACGAGTTCTAAAGATGCCTCATACCTCTCCATGTCCTCATCCATATTCGCTTCCTTTCTCTTCTTTCCTTTCCCGGGTGCTCCACTCATGTCTTTGGCCATCTGAGCGAGGCGGATCTTTTTGAAGTCGTCCTGTGTGAGGAGACGGCTGGTGCTCACCACTGCTGCTTTAGCCTCCCTTTCTTCGGGAGGGATACTCTGGAGCTTCTCCACCTAATACAAACACACACACACACACACACACACACACACACACACACACACCTTGAAAATCTTGCTACAATTCACCCAATAGGCAGCAGAAGATACTAAACAGAGACCCGTACCACTTCTTCCTGATCTTCATCAGAAGAATGGTGCACATTTATCCATTCACTGTCATCATCATCCTCCTCACTCATGCTCACGCTCTCCCAGCCATCTGGAAGGAAATAATGGAGAAGAAAACCAGAAATACAGTAAATTTTAATGTCGTAAAGACCGTTTCTGTCCAGGAGATACAGAATCTCAACATAGAATACCTTCATCATCTCCACCTCCTCCTTTGGGTTCTTCTGTCTCCAAATACAGCACTTCAGCCCCGGGTATGTAGTCTTTAGCCTCCAGCTCACCATAGCCATGGATCCGGGCTTCACTTGTGGACTCTGTGGGTTTCCCCTACAAATAAATTCACAATCAAGATTTCGCAACAGGAAGCACAAAACAGAAAGGGTTATGAATATGACAAAGAAAGTAATTGAGTCAGTAAGCAAATCAGTACATCCGTGTGCCAGTTAGTAATTAAACCAAAGTACATAATTACCGTATTTGACATGATAAGTGCCCAGGGCGCTTTAAAAATTGGAGTGGGTGGGCGCTTATTAAAATGTTACCAGCGGAGTATAACGGCAAGAGCTTATTAGCATCGATGTGGAAAACATGAATAATGACAGAACAATAAGAGTTTTACTGGTATTTGTGTTATTCATTTTGTGGTATCAACCAAATTACTTACATGAAAGCTGAAAATAAACAGATAACAGCATAAATTAAAAAAAGAAAAATCCCTTACTTTTTCCTTCCGATGCTGTTCCTTTAAACATTTTCCCAGAAGTAAAATCGAGCCAATCAACACGAATGTCAACTTAGCACATGGCATGTTGAACCAATCAACACGAACATGAGCAAAAGCACATGGCCAGGAAGTCTTCTAAATTTATGAAGTTAGTGAGCAGGAGAATCGGGTGAAAAATACTCGTCATCACTTTCTTCTAAGTCCATATCTGGCTCATCACTCCATTTATTACAGATGGGCGGTTATTAGACGCAAGATTAAAAAATAAAAAAAATTAAAAACCCATTCGAGGCATTTATTGGTGCAGGGCGCTTATTATGTCGATACGGTAATTCAGTATATTAGTCAACAAGTCAGGTAAGTCTGTAAATACATCAGTTATTTGGTAATATGCCAGTCAATAAGTCTAGCAGCCTGTAATACAGCAGTACATTACCCAGTAATTAGAAGACAGTAATTTAGCAATCCATTTATCAGTCAGTCTGGCAACCAGTAATTAAACTGAATCTTAGTCAGTGGGAGAGTCACTAATTGCGTAATTTCATAGTTTGTCAGACAGTAAGTCTGGAAGTCAGTAATTATAACAGTAATTAAGTAGCGAATCAGACAGTAACTAAGCATTAATGCCAGTCAGTAAGTCAACTGGTCAGTAATAAAAAATCAACAAATAAGCAGTATTGCAAGTAAATATATCAGGCAGTCACTAATTAATTCATATATCAATCATAAAGGGAGTCAAAAAAGTGAATAATTAACTAAGAAATTAATTAGTATGTCAGTCAGTAATTCAACTCAATCAGGTAAATGTCAGTAATTCAGACACTCACTAATTTACTCAGAAATTGCATTGAACTTCAATTAAGGAGTCAACCAGTCTCTAAGCAAGTCATCTATCAGTCAGTTAGCCACGCAGTCAGTCAGTATTTAAGCAGCAAGTGAAGCAGTCAGTAATCAAGTCAGCAATTATGCAGTAAAGCTATGCAGTTGGAAACATTATGCTGGTCAGTAAGTCAGGCAGTCACTAACCTACTCAGAAATTTCATAGAACATGAATCAAAAAGTCAACCAGTCAGTAATTAAATAGTATATCAGTCAGTGAGTCACAGTCAGTAAGTAAGTAATACATCATTCAATAAGACTAAGCAGCAAGTCAGGCAGTCGGTAATTAAGCCAATAATTATGCAATATGTTTGTGAGTGAGTCAGTAATTATGCAGTATATCAGTGCAGTCCGTAAATATTGTTATCGGTGACTGAGTCAGTAATTCTATCAGTTTTTAGGTAGTTAGTCAATACTCAGTAATTAAGCAGTACGTCGATAATTCTGGAGGTCATTACTGCAGTAAATCATTCAGGAAGTAAAGAATTTTAAACTTGAGCTACTTTAAAATTAATCACAGACATTTTAACATGAATTTTATCTTGTATTATGTAGTTTTTTTTTTTACCCGGTCTTTCCTGTGCAGCATCTGAGGATTAAGACCCCTGAAGAGCTGAATTAGTCCTCTGGCAGACATCACCACGTCTACAAATCATGGGAAACCGAAAGCTATAGAACACAAGTCTTTTGGACAGTAATTCGAATCACTACTAGAGCAAGGAGTTTGTTTTCTGTATGGTGCTGATGAGCTGTGACGTGAGGTGACGTACTCTTGTCTTTGTGGGACTTGTACTGGGCAAGGTCTTGGAGCAGATCTTCAGTCATGGACAGTGGACAACGAGCTACGATTTCTCTGATCGCATTAATACTGATAGACAGGAAAAGCAAACAATGCCATTGTTATGTCTAATTAACTTCTGACGAATGAAAGGAAATAATGTAGGCGGAGTCACGTACCCAACTGTCATCACCTCGCCTGAATTCCTGTCAGTAATGAAGTTGTTGGCGACTGTCATGACCACCGGCTCAATGATCTGCATTAGGGACGAAAACAATGTTTAATGTTTATGTTTAATGGCATCATAAACCTGTTAAATCCTGGAATCTGATTGGTCCAAAAGCTCATAACACAGATTCTTTCTGATGTGATACGGTTTCTATAGTAACAAATAACCTGGGGAATAGAACAGACGATGCTGCATCTAAACAAATGTAAAAGAAATTGGAGTCGAAGGAGGGAGGGGTGGCTCAGCGGTGGTGTGGTTGGCATTTCCGCCCCACAGCAAGAAGGTTCTGGGTTTGAGTACTGGGCTCGGATGGTTCCGTCTGGAGTTCGCATGTTCTTCCTCCGCTTAAACAAGTTTCCTTCCACAGTACAAAGACATGTCCATTAGGCTAAAGGATTGTTCCAAATTGCAACTAGGTGTGGGTGTGAATGGTTATGTATGTGTCGCCCTGCCCTGTTCAGGTGTCCTCCGCATTTGCCACGAGTTAGGTGAGATAGGCTTGAGCCTCTGTGCAACCCCAGCAGGATTAAGTGATTCAGTGAATGAATGGGTGAGAATAAACAATAAGAAACTAGTTATGGTGTCTTACCTCAGGAGGGACAAGCTGGTGAGAAGCTTGAGCAGCACACAGAAGGATCTTCGTCACTTCTAAAAAAAACATAGGGAGATAAAAAAGAAAGAATAAACTGGATGAAGAAATCAGTGAAAAGACAAAACCTTAAGAGGTAAAATTTATTTATTTATTTTACCTCTCTGATGAGGCTGGAGAAATCGCTGGATGAACGGGTAAAAGTTGAAAAGAAAAAGCTGGGGGAAAAAAACAAAAAACAAAACACATTCAAACAAACAAACAAAGTCAAACATATCACACAAAAACTGAAAAGTACTGCATTTCCCCAATGTACTGTTCTGCATACAACCATCATCATCATCATCATCTTCCGCTTCTTCCGGGGTCGGGTCACGGAAGAGGCCCAGACATCCCTCTCCCCAGTCACTTCTTCTAGCTCTGCTGGGGGGACACCGAGGCGTTCCCAGACAAGTCAAGAGACATAGTCCCTCCAGCTTGTTCTAGGTCAACCCCGGGGTCTGTTCCCAGTTGGACATGCCCGAAACACCACACTAGGGAGGCGTTAGGGAGTTATTCCGACCAGATGCCCGAGCCATCTCAACTGGCCCCTCTCAATGCGGAGAAGCAGCGAATCTACTCCGTGCTCTCCGCAGATGGTAGAGCTTCTCACCTTATCTATAAGGGAGAGCCCCGCCACTCAGCGAAGGAAGCTCAGTTCAGCCGCTTATATCTGCGATCTTGTTCTTTCAGTCACTACCCAAAGCTCGTGACCATAGGTGAGGGTCGGAACATAGATCACTGAACTCCTCCCACGCCCGAGATTTTGCATCTGCAACAGCTTCGGCTGCAGCACATTTAGCCTGCCGGTACCTGTTTGCTGCCTCGGGAGTCCCACAGGCCAATAAGACCCAATAGGCCTCCTTTTTCAGCTGGAGGCACAAAACATGGCCCACTGAGATTCCATGTCACCTGCCTCCTCCGGGACATGGTTGTAATTCTGCCGGAGGTGGGAGTTAAAGGCCTCTTGGACAGGAGACTCCGCCAAACGTTCCCAGCAAACCGGTTAGAGCAGGGGTCACCAACATAGTGCCCATGGGCACCAGGTCGCTCACAAGGACAGCATGAGTCACCCGTGAGCCTGTTCAGGGGTCGGGAACCTATGGCTCGCAAACCAGACGTGGCTCTTTTGATGACTGCATCTGGCTCTCAGATAAATCAGGTGGCCTTTCTTAACAGAATAACTAATACATCATTTCACTGTCCTTTAAATAAAAATAAAGAAAAAAGCCATCAAATAAAACAAAAACATAAATCTATACATCTATTTTCAATACCACTTGTCGCTGTGGCGCGCAGCGGAGAGCCAATCCTTTCTGTACTCCAGTGTGTGGGCGGGGCCGATACCTTGAAACCCCAATTTTATCGGATTATATGCAACAGCCTGCGCAAGTTGTTTTTGGGTAAAGAGGTAAATTTCCCTTGTTTTGATCATCTCGTGTGCAAGAAGCCAAGCAGAGCTGGCAAGCAAAACACAAATGGACAGAATGAAAAAACTTCAACCCGCAGACCAGCTGATTGCCTTGGGATGCACTTCCTGTCACATAAACACTGCAGCGTGTGAGTTCTGTTGTACTGACCATGTTTGGCTCCACATGCGTTGTTCTCACACCTAAAAAGCATCACGACCAACCTGAAGTCACGTTTAACAGATGGAAGCCTAAACGCCTACATGAACCTGAACCTCAGCACGTATCAACCAGAATATAAAACCATCAGCAACACCATGCAGCACTAGAAGTTGCATTAATAGTAAGACGTACTTTTCTTATTAATAAATAACTTCGTTATGACAATGTTGTTTAAAATAAATTCAGAGTCTTATTATAATCTCAAATTGGTAGTCTTTTTCAATTTAGTTGTATTCAGTATTTTATATTATATATACACACACACACACACACACACACACACACACACACATATATATATATATATATAAATATAAAAAGTGGGTTATCAAAGGCGGGCCATGTCTGTCACCGTCTATGGTGAGAGGTTGATGTAAAAGAACCATTGCTGACTTTCGTAAAGAGTAGCTGCAAAGTCGTCAGTGTGTTTCTGTCCCGCGCTAAAAAGGGTTGTGACAGGAAGGGCATCCGCCGTGAAAACCTCTGCCAAATCAAACGTGCGAATCAGATGATTCACTGTGGCGCCTCCCGAGTAAAAGGGAAAAAGCCGAAAGGAAGACAGACACACACACACACACACACACACATATATATATATATATATAGGATTAGATTTTAAAATGTCTTTTTTTTGTCTCTCTTAGTCAAAAAGGTTCCCGACCCATGCCCTAAAGACTCCAAGAAGGGTGAGTACTCTGAACGGTTATTTGGTGCATATACACAAACAACAGTGAGGACCTGTTCCCCCACCCGAAAATGGAGGGAAGCTACCCTTTCATTGATCGGGGAGAACCCCAATGTTTGGGCACTGAGACAGGGGGTAACAAGAATGCCCACACCGGCTTGTTGCCTCTCCCCATGAGCAACACCAGAATGGAATAAGGTCCAGCCTCTCTCGAGATGGGGGGTTCCAGAGCCCAAGCTATGCGTTGAGGTGAGCCCGGCTATATTTAGTCTTTGTCTCTCCAGATTTAGTTTTTTTTTTTTTTTTTTTTTTGCATAATTGGCCTTGTTTTTGTGGCATTTTCCTGAACTTTTTCTCTTATTCTTCCACAATTTCCTTATTTTTTTAATTTGATGAATCAAATAAATTTCGAATCACATTGAAGAAATAAAAACACTAAACAAACCCAACCAGAAGTTACTCTAGCGTGTCTTTAAATGTGTATCCCCAACATTCTTGGAAATTCAAGGACATCAAAAGTAGTGTGTGTGTGTGTGTGTGTGTGTGTATATGTGTGTTTGTGTTGTTTGCACAAGATTCTGCTAAAATATCCTGAACCCTTTTTCTGAATAAGTGTCTTTTTCAGAATAAAGCTTTACTAATGAAATGAAATCACAAAAAAATAAAAAAAAGACACATGCTTGATTTTTCTATGTAATGGCTTCCTGTTAGTGTTTCCATAGTAACAACAAGTTTTTCAGCACTCATTTCAAACTTAAGCAATCAATCTACAAAACTTTGTGACTTTACTCTGACGTTGACCTTTGACCCAGACATTCCACAATCAAACCATCACTGGGACTCGGGGTAGGGTCAGGCCATCAAACAAACAATGGTGATTACAATACCTCCACCTCAGTACTGTTTTGTACTGGAAGTGAATAATTTGAGCACAAAACAAATAATTACGCTGCATTGCACGCACGCACGCGCACACGCACACACACACACACACACACACACACACAAACCTGAGGTCAGGAAGTGTACACAGTGGTGATGGAGGTATAGGTATTGGTTCTTTTACCTCATGAATTCCCACTAGCCTGGAGATGAGCTCCATCAGCATAATCTTCACCTCAAAACGCTCTTTGGAACTTTCTAACTGCTTCAGGAGCTTCTCGGCAAAATCTGCAGCACCACATATGCCGTTATTCAACAATAACAAAGAAGGATGTTTGGGAAGGTTAGCAGCGACAGCGTAGATGGATACCTTGTGGATCGTGGATGAGGTGGATGGCTGAGAAATTAAACACCTCGGCCTTTTTCTTCTTCTTGTGTTTCTGTGAAGAAATTAAAGAATTAAATCTTGTGTTAGAGCATTATGGTGTTACAGCACTATAGCAATCATCAGTGTTCAATTAGTCATTAAAGTGCTCCAGGGTCACAGCATTAAATCAAGTATGGCATCATTCAATTAAGCGCGACAGCATTCCAGCGTTGCAGCATTCTGCCGTTTCAGGGGTTTTTTAGCATTCTGATCTTCTAGCGTTCCAATGTTAGTGTTCCACTACAGCATCACATTGTTCATGTTACATCGTTACAGCGCTAATGCTCGTGTTACAGCATTTCAGTGTCATCACATTCCAATGTTACAGTCAGGGATCCCAGTGAGGTGTAGAAAAAGAATAGAGGAAATGAAATATTTCAGCTTGGGGTCGAGGGGGCCCACAGGGCCCGTTGCAGGATACAGGGGCAGAGCATGTCATGTAAAAAATCATGCAAACAAGTTAATCATTGTTTTGTAACAAACACTAAACAAAACAGCTTAAATAATGTAAAAAATACCAAAAGGTCATTTCAGTGTAGATAAACACACAATTCAAAGAGCATCGCCCTGTGGCTCGTCAGTCACGTCTAACAGAATTATGAAATAATTATCAACTAATTTGTAGAATGATCAACATAACACATGACATATACAGGGATCCCTCGCTACTTTGTGCTTCAATTGATGCGGCTTCAGTGCATCATGGTTTTAAAAAAAAAAAAAAAAAAAGAAAGAAAGAAATATTCATCGAATTAAAAAATAAGGAAATTAAGGAAAAACAGGGGGGAAAATTTAGGAAAATGCCACAAAAACAGGGCCAATTATGCAAAAAAAAAAAAAAAAAAAAAAGAAAAAGCAAAACAAAAAACCCTTCAACCAACACAAAACAGAAAAACAACCCAAAATCTCCCATCAAAACGACTTCCATTGTTGTGAGGTGCACATCTGAGTGCATCGCGTCTCTGTGTGTGTGTATTTATAGTTTATTTACATCTTAAGCATTATTTTTGAATGTTTGTCATTATAAGTATTTATAGCATTGAATATGTATTTATTGATATTATATACATATATACATGTACGTATACGTCAGTCAGGATTTCGATAGTCGCGTGGGGATCTCGGTCCCAATTAACGGTGGAAAATGAAGGATGCCTGTATTATCACAACAAACCTTTGTGTTCAACTAGTGAGCATACCTGCGACGAGTTAGTATTTTAATAGTAGAACACTATAATTCAAAATGTCAACATTTACTCTGCACTAGTAAACAGTCTCACACTGTACTTACTGCGTGAATGTATAAAATTCGTGGAATTCCGCTAAACAGCAGAGATCTGGGATCCCTGTACAGTGTTAATGTTACATCGTTACAGCGCTAATGTTGGTACTGCAGGATTTCAGTGTTCCAGCTTTCTGCTGTTCCAGTGTTAACGGTGTAACATGACAGTGTTAGCGGTAGTGTTCCAGTGCTTCAGGTACAATATTTCAATGTCACAGCATTCCAATGACGCAACGTTCCAACGCTGTAGCGTTAAATTAAACGCTAGTTTTCCGGTATTCGAGTATTGAATTGGGTCTTGCAGCGTTACAGCATACCATCTCCACAACAAACTTCTCCAGAGCATCTGTTTACATTCCAGAAAGCAACAGACTTCACCTCAAGATTCAAAAACATCAAAAACACCAAGACAACAAACCTTCAGGACTTTCATGGCTTTTTCCAGCTTCTTCTTGTTTTTGGATGTTTTCTTTCCAGTGGAATAGCGAACCATCAAATCTCTGGCTGTCGGTCCTTCATCCTGGAGACGAGATAAAAATAGAATTATAAAAATATCATCCAGTTTATTGTTCCCAATAAAAACAGCACAAGGATTTCTTTTGTTATTAAAGTTACGAGCGTTGTGCTTAGCAACCGTTTGCTGAAACTTTGCTCACCTCGGATTCGGAATCGCTGTCCCTTTTCTCCTCCTCATCCTTTCCCAAGAAGAAAGTCAGCGCACCAACCAGGATCTGATAACAACACACAACAGTTCACATTTCAAATCAGAGTTCAATCTCTTAGAAAAATAAAATAAGAATTATCATTGAACAAAAACTGCCAGTCCGACCTTTGTGACTTTAGAGAAACAGGCTGTGGTGATGACGTTGACGGTTTTAGCATCGTTCCTGAAATAAAAGAAAATTAAATAAAGGCCAGACTGTCCGCGACTATGAGAGCGACACCGAACCCGGACAATAAAATAAAAAAATACAGTAAAAATAAACATGGCGGAGTATCATGAAGATAAATTCCACTCGTTCATTCACACTTCAGAAGCCCCGCCCCTCCCACACAGCTAGCTCGCGCGCTCTCTCTCTCTCTCTCTCTCTCTCACTCACCAGATATTCCTTTTATACAGCTCCACCATCACATCTAAGGAAATCTTGGCAGCGATGGGGTTCGAGTCCCTCATCATGGTGTACATGAAGTTCTGCAAAGTCTAAACCAAGATTACAAATATAGTTCGTTTGCTTTATTTTACATGCATCATTTTTATGCCATCGCTGGCACACAAGCTTAATTCATATTGAAACATCATCATCGCCATCCGGTACAGCCAAGCTGAACGGAATTCATTTCATTCATTCACATTTGATTTATTGGTCATTAAATCTGGAATTCAATTCGAAATGCAACACTCACCGTGTTCAGTTTGTTGTTTTTGTGTTTCGCGTTGATATTCTTGATGTCGGTCACAATATGCGTATACAGAGTCTGGGGGAGGACAGAGATGGATTTTGAAAGAGAGAGGGTTAAGGGAGAGGTTAGGAAGTGAAAGAGGGCATGACAGAGGTGGGGGTGTGAGAGACGTAGTAAATAAGAGGGAATGAAAGAGAGAAGAAAGAAACGGAGAGGATAGAGAGGTATGGATGTTCAAGAGGGAATGGAAGAGGGAGAGAAAGAGGGGACATGAGAGAAAGAGTGAGGCCGAGTGAGAGGGGGAAGTGAAAGAAACAGAAGGAGGGATGGGATGAAAAAAAGGAGAGGAAAAGAGAAGGGATGGGATAGCAGGAGATGTGGAGAGAAACAGATGAAAAGAAATAGATGGTATTAAAATAATGACCTCGGTGGACTCGTCCTACAATCATAACATTACGAGCAATTTCTACGGCGAGCTTCCAAGACCTGCGTGGGTTTCTTTTCTGACCTTTCGCAGAAGTTTGTCATGACAACGAAGTAGCTCGAAGAACAACTCGAGGAGACTCGTAGGATCGATCAGGTCTTTATTCCGTAAAAGGATCAAGGCTTTGCAAAATGTCTATGAAGGGAGAGAAGATGGGGAGGGGCGGGGGCGGAGGGGCGGGGGCGGAGGGGCGGGGGCAGGAGAAGGTGAAGTAAGGGAGAGGAGATTGGCGAGGGGAAAGGTAAAGAGAAGATGTGCGAGAAGGCAAGGGTGAGAAAGGGGAAGCAACGATGGGGACAGGATGCAAAGAGAGGACAAACAGAGAAGACCGGATGAGAGGAAGGGTGAAGGAACGAAAAGAGAACCACGAGGGACACAGGACAGAAAGAAAAGGAAGGAAGATTATTTTTTGCACAACAGTTTTATTCCAGGTTTATTTCACCTGATGCTATTTCTAAGCCACGCCTGAGATTTCCGCGATGTCTCACCATGCGCAGGTCCGCCTCCAGCACCGTGTGGTGATGCAACAGCAGCTCGTTCAGTTCTTTGGGGAAATTGGACAGCTCTGTCAGATAGCAGTGTCCCACCTGTAGAGCGACATGTAGAGAGATGGGTTCCAGGTACGCCGCACGTAAAGAAACTCCAACACACCGGAGTAACGTGTCCTCACCTGCGCCAAAAACATCACCAGCTCAGCCAAGTCTTTGTTTGGTTTGTCCGGCTGGTGTTTGAAGACCTGCAGCATGGACTGGTAGTGACGAAGCTGCTGAAGGAACTGCACATGATGGAGGAGGGTGTGTTATAAAGCACAGTGAGACTTAAAGACTAGAGTCACTCTGTATCAAACTTAAAACTCAGTAAAATCACCAAAAAAAAAAAAAAAAAAAAAAAAAAGAGAGAGAGAGAGAGAGAGAGAGAGAGAGAGTTAAAAAATGGACAGAATAGTTCAAACAGCTGAGGCTGATTTCTTTCCAGTCCAAACTGTATAATCATACATATCACCAATGAAACATCTGGACAGCTGTTTTCCTGAGATGTCCTGAACATGTCGCCGGCAGTAAATAACAAGGTGTTGGTTCAAATCCAAACCGAGTGAAGGTTATAAATACCAAAAACGGGATGACTTTCTTTTTTAATATCATCATCATCATAAGGGAACGTCAAAAGATTTGTATTTGTATTACACGTCTCCATCTGCAATCGAGTCAGCAGAAACACACTTTAAAACTCTTTAGATTTAGCACAAAATGATCCAAAATCTTTGTCTATCAAAGACGAACGGCGTTGTAGTGATAAGCACATCCGCCTCACAGCAGGGTCCAGGCTTCACGTGTGTTTCTGTGTGGTGTGTGTACTCTGTGGGTTTCCTCTGGGTATTCCGGTTTCATCCCACAACCCAAAGACATGCACATCAGGCTGACCGTCTCTTCCAAATTGCCCCTAGTTATGAGCTATGAGTGTCAATGTGTGTGTGTGTGTGTGTGTGTGTGTTGCCCCGTGATGGTCTTTTGAGGTGTTTCGACTTTGCCTTGCACTCACCCAAAGTCGGCTGAGATGGGCTTTAGCCTCATCATGAATCGAGACGAATTATGTGGTTGAAAAATAGAATGTTTGTATATCAGTAAATAATACAGGTGTGTTGTGTGTTACATAATCGTTCAGGCAGGAAACAAAACACAACAAAGTCCTCTGGGATGAACCGCAGAAACAAAGCAAGCGTTCGAGTCCGAACCTCCACAAGTTGGACAGATTTCTTTCCATTTCCACAGAGTACCTGGAACTCATTTGTGTATTATTTCTTCTTCTTTTCCTTTCGGCTGTTCCCTTTTCAGGGGTCGCCACAGTGAATCATCTGCCTCCATCTTCATGATTCGCACGTTTGATTTGGTTCGTAGGTTTTTAGGTCGATGCCCTTCCTGACACAGCTGTTAACGCGGGGCAGAACCACACGGACGGCTCTGCGGCTCCTCTTTAGGAAAGCCAGTACGGTAATGGATCTTTTACACGAAGCTCTCACCACAGACACGGACAGAAAGGGACAGACGCGGACAGAAAGGGACAGACGCGGACAGACTTTGATAACACACTTAACTGCACTTATTTGACAGTATACTTTATAAAACTGTATCAGAGTGTCATCCAAACAAATATTAACTCTAATTTAATTCTTATTCTTCTTCCTTTCGGCTTTTCCCTTCAGGGGTCGCTGCAGCGAATCATCCGCCTCCATCTCACCCTGTCCTCTGCATCTTCTCTTACACCAACTACCTTCATGTCCTCCTTCACCTCGTCCATGAATCGTCTCTCTGGTCTTCCTCCAGACCTTCTGCCTGGTAGTTCCATCCTCAGCATCCCACTACCAACATACTCACTATCCCTCCTCTCTACATGTCCAAACCATCTCAATCCAGCCTCTCCGACTTTGTCTCCAAAACCTCTTACATGGGCTGTCCCTCTGATGGACTCATTCCTGATCCTGTCCATCTACTTACTTACTTATTATTCCTCACTTTTTTTTATTTATTAATTGATACATAAACATTAACGGCATTTCTCCACAAACGTAAAGAACCTTGTACACGACTGTAATTGGTCCTTATTTGGTGTTTATTTTTGTCCTGCTTTAGAATCCGGTGCTGGAAACAGCTGTCCGAAACAGGGGACCGTAGACTTTGGATCCACTCGGTGTATGTTCGGGTACTGACGAGTTTTCTGCCGTTTGGTTTCCACCTCAGCTTTTTCACTCACCTCGTCCGTGTAAGAGTTCGGGTCCCGTTTGATCAGGTTTTGTAATTGCGGTAAATTAGTCGGCAGTTTGTTGTTGTGTCGCACAGACATGATTAGTTTCGAATCTCAACCACTTCAATACTCGGAAGTGTAACTTCTTTCCTTCTTGTAAAGGCTCTAATGGCAAATTAAGCTGAGATTGTTCACACAAGCGTGGCCCACACGAGAGCGGCCATGTTGATGACGACATCCAGGACTATGGAAAGCACAAAGTGCAAAAACAAGCGTTCCTGAAAACGCGTGACGAAAATCTCAACAGCTGCTTTCGATCAACTTGATTAAGTCGATCCTGAAACTGGTTCAGTTCGGAGTCTCGGCGGGTCGATGCAACGCTGCTGTTCAGTTCTGAATCCTGATTGGCCGGAAGATGTGGCTGGCCTGTGCTGGCCCGTGCTGGCCCTGTGCTGAACAGTCTCTGATCGCTGTTGAGTCTTCCTCTTCTTCCTCTTCTTCTTCTTGTCCTTTCGGCTTTTCCCTCCAGGGGTCGCCACAGCGAATCAGCTGCCTCCATCTCACCCTGTCCTCTGCATCTTTTCAGGTGAATTATTTTCGTGCTACAGTACACAAACATAGAAAACTAACTAAAGTTATTTATTTAATAATGATGATAATAATAATAATAATAATAATAATAATAATGTATGATGAGACAGGTTCCGGCGCTCCTCACGCTCTGCAAGCAGAGTTTTAGTGTTGTGTAACATTATAAACTATGGCGATGGCCTTGTGAGCTGTTCAGGGTGTCCTCTGTCCTCACCAAGGGTCGGTTGAAATGATTGCCTGCTTCCCTGCACCCCGATTAGTATTAAGCGGTTCAGAAAAACCGAACATCCTCTTCATTTGACCATGTCCCTCAGGCTGTCTTGTGGGGCGTGTGCCGAGAGTATGGTGTTCAGGACCCGTTGCTACGAGCCATTCAGTCACTGTATCACCAGAGTTTGGGCCGCATCGGTAACAACAGGTCGAATTCCTTTCTGATGAGGGTTGGAGCTGCCCAAGGCCGTCCTTCGTCCCTGGTTCTGTTCATAATTTTTATGTGGTTCCAGGCTGGTGACCATCGCGTCTCGTCTCTGCTTTTTGTGGACTACGTTGTCCTTTTGGCTCCATCAATCCAGGACTTGCAGCTCTCATTGGAGCGATTTGCAGCCAAGTGTGAAGGGCCTGGGATGAGAATCGACACCTCCAAGTCCAAGGCCATGGTTCTCAGCCGGTGAAGGGTGGAACGCGGCCCTGCCCCAAGTGGAGCAGTTCGAGTATCTGAGTATTGTTCACAAGTGAGGGAAGGATAGAATGGGAGATCGATAGGCCAATCGCGGCAGCCTGTGCTGTGAAGGGAGGCCTGTATCGGTCTGTCGCGGTGAAGAGGGAGCTGAGCTGCAAGGCAAAGCTCTCAGTTAACAGCCCAACCTACATTGAAAGCCTCACTTATGGGTACAAGCTTTGGCTACTGACCGAAGGAACAAGATCGCGGCTACAAGCGGCTGAAACGAGCTTCCTTTGCTGGGTGGTGGGCCGCTCCCTTAGAGATAGGGTGAGGAGCTCAGCCATCCGGGGAAAGCTCGGACTAGAATTGCTGCTCCTCCACGACTCAGGTGAGGTGGCTCAGGAATCGGACTAAAGTGCCTCCCGAATGCCTTCCTGGTGTGGTGTTTCAGGCATGTCCAACCAGGAAGAGACCCCGGGGTCGACCCAGAACACGCTGGAAGGATCATGTTGCTCAACTGGTCTGGGAATGCCTAGGTGTCCACCTGGAAGAGCTGGAGGAAGTGGCTGGGGAGAAAGATGTCTGGACCTCATCGTTTAGGCTGCTGCCCCTATGACCCAAGCCCGGATTAAGTGGAGGAAGACGAGGGATTTTACAGCAAATAACTTACCTTCAGCAAATAACGGCGCGGGCAATGTGAAAATAAAGTGTTTACAACATGCCCACTAAAAATACTCCTAATCCCTTTTTTTTTTTTTTAAATTCCATTAAAGGGAATATATTACACTTTTCCCACTTTTTTGACCCATAAAGGTTAGACAGAGCAGAACAAGACGACAATAACGGAGTCTCCAACAGCGAGGTTAATGTACGTGCAAGTTTTCCTATGGGTGATTGGTTTTTTTTTTTTTTTTTTATTGTGGGCACACTACTGCGTCATGATGTGCTCCCGCCTCCTGTACAGAAGTATCTCCGCCCATTCTTGTCTGCCTCCCAGTGCACTTCAGTGGAGTTTCAGGTGACCAATCAGAGCAGAGTAGGAAAGGCCATAAAGGCACTGAAAGCCCAGGTTTTAGGGGGAGAAGCAGCTTCGTGAAGAACCATGGCGGTTTGTGGATGAAACATACTCTGGTGCTCCATCGGTGTCTGAAATGAGGTGATCTGAAAATTTAGATTATGGACTTTTAAAGAGAACAACACAGAACCACCCCACCAGGTTTAAAGGCACGATACTCTTTTATTTACAAGTTGTCCAGTATGTAACAGCTTCAACGTCGTATCCACAACAGTCAGGAGCTCAATATGTACACTTTCATATCACTGGCACTCAGCAACTGGGAAAAGATTTACAAAAGCAAATACTGTCATCGTATTCTGTCAATTAAAATACACTAAAATAGAAATTTATTAGCTTTATCATTATTAAAACACCCATTTTAAAAAGTAGAAGAAAAAGGAAGTTGTTTTATAAAAACGATGCTCGCTCTTTGTTGTGTCTCTGAGATGCAGCGTTCAGGAGGAGGAGGGATCAGGAGTGACAGGAAGGAATGTACAAAATAATCTCATAAGAATTCATCATTAAAAACAGTTCATGCTGATGGCTTGACATTTTAGATCAGGAAGGCAATGATGACACGGAGGCCACGCCTTTAACCTCTATCCCGACATCTTCTCCTCGGCCTGCAGACAGCGGAGCACGTACAGGATGACTTGATAGCAGAAAATATATTGCTCCTGAAGACAGAAGGGCAGGAAATGATGTCGTCAACCCTTTATAAAGTATTTATAAGCATTAATAATAATAAAAAAATTTGATTATGGCAATTAATGAGAAAAAAAAACTGTATTATTTTTATACAAACTTAAATGGACAAAAGTACAAGGACAACTGCACAATAAAAAAATAAGACGTTTAAAAATGTGTTTTAAAATAGTAAATAAGATATGAAAATGGGGTGGCACCGAGATGCGGTGGTCAACACATTCCCAAGCTCGGGGTGTTGCCTTTTGGGTTTCCTCCAGATACTACAGTATGCTGCACAGTAGGATGAGCGGCTGTTTAAAATTTGCCCCTAGGTGTGTTGGCCTAGCAATGGTAGTGCGAAGTTGTTAACCCACCTTTGCCCAGAGTTGGCCAAGATGAGCACCAGCCTCCCTGTTACCCAAATTAGGATTAAGCATCTCAAAACATGAATGAAGTGAAATATGTAAGTGTTTCTATTTTTTTTTACATTTTTTTTTTTTTTTTTTAATACAGTATTGGCAGGGGGTTTGGCTCCGGCCCCTCCCGCAAATGAAGATAATCCGCGAGTTCTGTACCCGGAAGTAAAAGCCCATGTATCATATTACATGTGCGAATCATCAACCGGAAGTAAAATACTGTGTATCTATTACGTGCACTAAAATATGCTTCTTAAACACATTCTATAGAGCAGCGGTCACCAACCTTTTTGAAACTGAGAGCTACTTCTTGGGTACCAATTAATGCGAAGGGAGACCAGGTCGATACACACTTGAGACATAACAAATTTGCTCAATTTACCTTTAATTATATGTTATAATTCATAATTAATGATATTCATCTATGTCAGGGGTCAGGAACCTTTTTGACTGAGAGAGCCAAAAAAAAAAAAAAAATTCAATCTAACCCTCTGAGAGCCAAATATATTTTTTAATACTTAGACCAACAACTTTTGAGTATAATACGAGTCTTCATTTATTTTAAACAACATTGTTATAACGAAGTTATTTATTAATAAGAAAAGTACTTCTTACTATTAATGTGACTTCGTGTTATTTATCAAACTATGCATTGTTTTTGTCAAATGCAAAATAAAAACATCATAATTTACAGTTATTCCAGTGTTGAGTATTTTAAGTGGAGATTCAGTTCATAATACTATGTTGTGTCAATATCATAACAACTAACTTGTTTGGCACATGCCAGCATGGTTTTACACTTTTCAGCAGATTTATTAAAAGGCAGTCTTGGCAATGTTGCATGCACGATCGATCATGGACTCTCAAACCAATATGGTGCTAAATAACATAAATCAACGTCTTATGAGAGAACATAGCGAGAGTTCAGAGAGTTACCAAGCCTCCCACTGAAAACTATGTATGAGTGCATGCGAGCGCGCGTGCTTGGGGGAGGAAGCACGGTTACTTAAAGTCGAAAAGTCGACACTGTGACAAAAGTTGGAAATTCCGACTCAATACATATACTGCCGAGTCGGAATTTCCGACTTTTGTCAATGTCGACTTTTCGACTTTAAGAAACCGTGCTGACTCCCCCGGGCCAGTGCGATCACATGCAAAACATGTTAAAAAAAGCATGGTTACGGGTGACATTTTTAAAAATCCGATGGAAAACCGCAAAACAGCATAAAATAACAAAAATCTGACTTTATCCGACAATTTTGCAGAAATCTGTCAAAAGTCGGAAATTCTGACTTGTTACAGACAGTGAACTCACGCAGGCTGTTGCATATAATACAATAAAATTAGAGTTTCAGAGTATCGGCCCTGCCCACACACTGGAGTACAGAAAGGATTGACTCTCCGCTGCGTGCCACAGTGACAAGTAGCATTGAAAATAGATGTATAGATTGAAATGTGTGAGATTTATTTGTGTTTTTGTTTTATTTTATGGCTTTTTCTGTATTTTTATTTAAAGGACAGCGAAATGATGTATTAGTTATTCTGTTAAGAAAGGCCACCTTATTCATCTGAGAGCCAGATGCAGTCATCAAAAGAGCCACGTCTGGCTCGCGAGCCATAGGTTCCCGACCCCTGAACAGGCTCACGGGCGACTCATGTTGTCCTTGTGGGCGACCTGTTGCCCGTGGGCACCATGTTGGTGACACCTGCTATAGGCAGTCATACTTATTAATACAGTATTAATAGAGTAAAATGTAGTAATAATTAAGAAAAACAATTTTTTACTGTGATATTTATTGATAATAAATAAACATTACATATACACACACACACACACACACACACACACACACCTTTAAACATGCCGTTTCCTTTACACATACAGCACTGTAGTTTTCAAAAATGCCCACTAAAGGGCGGCATTGAATTTAATTACTTTTCATTGCATTATGTGATGCGCTCCACCGAAAGGAGGCGCTTGTCACAATTGACACACGGACCTCGTGAGATGAAGCGTGGCTTATCCGGACTTCCGATCTTTCAAGTGAGCAAGTGCGCTTTGAATAATTGTTTAGTACTCAACCAGCGCCTGAAATAACATGACGTAGTTACCTCGTGCTTCAATAACATGCTACCAAACATAATATAATATTTCACACACAAACATTCTAAACATTAACTTAGGCACAGTAGTGTACTGGAACAATAACTGAAAAACTAGATTTGGATGAGATTTGTTTATACACAGAGATCTCCGAAATAAATAACTCCATTCCAGTGACAAAATAAAAGACCTGGGTCTGGTTCAGTCTTCACTCTGAGAATGAGTCGGTCAGTGAAGTATTAAGCATTAATATTATTTAAAAGAATGTTGAGCAGGCTTCTTAAAAATCTTCTTAAAATAAGTCTTCTCGATGATGATTACATCTGGCTGCACCCCGTCCCTTTTGCTTCGTGGGATAGATATTCTTTTTCTTTATAAAAATATAAGAAGGACTTGATGACATTCATTAATTTTCTAAACAACTTAATCCCAATTAGGGTCGCGGGGAGGCTGGCGATTATTTTTTTTTAATCTAAATGTTTTTGTTGCAAGCAGAATTGTAATTTAATTGTCTCTGCAGTCGTTTAAATCAATGCGACACATTGTTGTTTTATATTACCATGAAGGAAAAAGTTGAAAAACACTATATGCAGTGTTATTTGATTTCAAATGTCAAAGAAGGATTTGTGGCTCCCAGTGTTTTTCTTTAATTTGGAAACCGGTTCCAAATGGCTCTTTGAATGGCAAAGGTTGCAGACCCCTGAATTAGAAGTATCCAGAATACTAAGGCAGGTTCCATTCTGATGATGACCTTGTTTCATACAACATTCACCTTCTTAGCACTTCTGCAGCAAAACGTTTTCCTTCCTGAATCATATCAAGCAGTTCTACTTTTTCATGCAGCGTGATTACCTTTTTCTGGCGCTTCGCGCCTTACCAGAAGCCTGAGAAGGTGCGCAGCGTTAGGGTGGCATGATGGAGCTTAACAGTAATTAAAAAACACAGACACACTAAAAAAGCAAAGTCACAAAGTATGTGCTAATGAGATAAAAGGGGCGTTACATCATCTCAACTAATCAGCAGGAAGGAGGACAGCCATTGGCTGAATTTGAATCACGTGACAGTTGCTCGGCAATCCTCGAATATGCAAAGTCGCGAGTGCAAAACTGCGAATAGTCAAGGGCCTACTGTATGCATTTATTTATTTATTTATGTTAGAGAGAATAATAGGCTGGAGCCTATGTTGTTGTGAGGTGGACTTACCAAGAACTTCACCACCATGCCACCCGTATTTACTTATTTATACTATAGAGCATTATTATTATTATTATTAGTAGTAGTTGTATTAAATAATTAGTTAATACAGTGGAGCCTCGGTTCTCAAACTTAATCTGTTCCAGAAGGCTGTTCGAATTCCGAATCCGCTTTTCACATTACAAATACCGGTAATGTAAATGGTCTTAATCCGTTCCGTCGTCTTTTGAACAAAAGTTAACGGTACCATAACTCATACCATAGGTCCGCAAATTAAGTGAAAAAATGATTGAATACAGTACAATATGTTATGGTCTGTGTTGTGAGAGACTCTGGTTTTGGTGGCTCTGTCAATCTGTGTGTTGGAGGGGGCGTGGCCATTACACGGTGGAGTGCTAGACACACACACCTGATTCCACTTAGCAATCACTGGGCTTCTCTACGGGTGACTACAATTTCCCCGTGCTCTAGTGCCTTCCCTGTGAACAATAAAGCTCATCCCTGTTCAACACACTGTCTCCTGTATTTTTGGGTCCGGCTGAATGTTCCTGGAGTCACAGAATCAGCCCTTCTATGATGCCAGGAACATTCAGCCAACAGGCACTAGAGCACAGGGACGGGTACATCGTAGTCGCTGTTGGAGAAGCCCTGTGAATGCTCAGTAGAATCAGGTGTGTGTGTTTAGCACTCCACCCGTGTGTGGCAGCCACGCCCCTTCCAAGGCGCAGAGAGAAAGCGACAGTTTGAGCCACCAAAACCAGAGTCTCACAAAAGAGACCACAACACACTAAAATTAAAACCACAGTGCAATTAAAGCATAAGAACAATAAAGATAAGAATTTTAACTTTGTTCGTGGTGAGCAGTTGGCATACGTAAATGTTGGAGAGGGAGAGAAGAGGAGGATCCCCTTCCATAACACAGAGGGAGAGAGGAAAGTGGATTCCCTTCCATAACAGAGAGGGAGAGAGGAAAGCAGATTCCCTTCCATAACGGCTTCAGGTAAATCAGCCAAAGGTGTTTTTTTTCCCCCCTCTTGCTACCGCTTTGCATGGATGACTCTTCTTCAGGATGTTCCTTCCTTTTTTTGAACAACATTTCTAACGTGGCTTGTTTCTGCCTTTTTTCCAAAACCTTACAGAAGTGGCTCATGACCTCATCGTTAAAGGTGTTCACGGCGCTGCTAGTGCTTTAGCTTAGCTTTAGTGCTTTAGCTTAGCTTTATCAGGGTGATACATGGTATCAACAACTTCCAGGCTTCCCCAGAACAGCACTAGCTTTATCAGGGTGATACATAGCATCAACAACTTCCAGAAGTCACGCACTTTTCCTCCCTCTCAGTCCCGTTTTTTCTCGTGCGTTTTTCGAGTACGACTTCCGGATTTTGTTCGATTTCTGGGACAAAAAAATCCTGGATTTTTTGTTCGAATTCCGATTTGTTCGAACTCTAAAGCGTTCAAATACCGAGGCTCCACTGTTTCAATCTCTTTATTAATAGTAATTATTAAAAGATACCTCTGTCTGCACCATGCCTTGTCTTTGCAGTCTCATCGTCCTCACCACATCTGAGATGTCGAACTGATATAAAGGACAGATTTAAAAGTGATGAGTAATCAGAGAGTGTGCAAGTTGTTAAACAGCAGGTTTGATCATCTAAACATCCTGAAAATCATCCTGCAACATCTTCCTCTTAAAATCCTGCCATGTTCATGACATTGTTATATAATACTTAACATACACACAGAGTGCAAACCTCCACCACGATTGTGCGATCACTTTTCATGGGTTACAGTGATGGTTGAAGTAGAATTATGGTGCCTTCTAGTGGCCTGTTCCACAATTTTTGAGCACAGTATTTTTTCCCCTCCCAATTATGGGTGATTTCTGATTTTAAAAAATACTTTAAAGCCATCTCGGACCTGGATCCTGCCCACAATGGAATCAATTGTTCTTCGACTTAAGACCCACATTTAATTAAAATTTTGTGGAAATCCATGAATTAGTTTTCCAGTTATCAACAACTTTATACCCTTCTTTTGTGGGAATATAGAAGACACCCCTAGGAGACTCTAGAGTGTCATTCTGAACCCAGGACAAAACATTAGATACATTTTTTAGTAAGTTATTGCGACTTGAATTTTTACCCCCAACTCACATCTGTATCTTTGCTGATCAAACCAAGAACGACGTCTATACAGATAAGCGTTCCTGATCGACCAATCCCAGCGCTACAGTGCGTGATGATGGGCCCTGACTGGTGGATGTGTCTCATGTAGGAAATGAAGGTCAGCAGCTGTTCGGGCTGTGTGGGAGTGCCGTGATCAGGCCAGCCTGTATAGTTCAGGTGCGTGACTCTCTGAATTTCGTTCGTCTGTCAGAAAAAAAAAATAAACTGATGAAATAAATAACCAAACCCCCAAAAATGTTATAATACACTACATGTTCCTCAATTGTACCTGGACATCCTTGACTTCTATAAAACGGATGATGAAGTTGTCAAGGTGTTGATCTTTGACCAGCATGACCTGCAGCCTGTTGTCTACCATCTGTGGTGTACGAGGCGTGTCGGGCCAATACCGTTGACATTTCACCTTTCCTCCTTCCACTTCCTGAGTCATCATGGCGATGACATTGGACTTCTGCTCCCAGACCATCTGCCAGAAGTCAGCCAGCGTGGTGGGAAGCGGACCCTGGCACGCGATGTACAGAAAGCTCTCGTCCTTCACAGGCATCTTGATGAAGTTGGCATTAATGTAGCCGCCATCTTTGCCCAGGGTCACCCTAGTGGTGTCAACTGGAAGAACCAGACATATATAAATACGGGTTCCGTACTCCTGCAGCATCGCACCTTTTAACTTCATTAGAGTGAGGAAGGTTCACACTTACAGGGTACTATGTTTTTGTAACGGTTCTTCTTCTTGTTTTCCTGCGTTTGTCCAATTAAACAGTCGTCCAGCGGCTGTAAATTCTGCAGATTCTTCAAAATAACCAAAAACATCCCCAAATAACAGGATTCTTATTAGTCTACCAAAAGGGTTGCTTTAGCTGCTCATGCCTACATTTTTTTTGTTAACCCCCGCCAAAATAAAACAGTACCTCAAACTCCTGTAAGGGGACCTTCTGCTCCAGCAGTCCTCTCATCATCCTTACCACCAAATTGAGCCTTGACCCGGTGTACTGGCCATGGGGAACCACCTTGACCAAAGGCAGAGAAGTCAGTTCCTCCTCAGTGATGATCGGTCCGTCTGAAAATAATGAAGTACATGGTTAAATCCCAACCTACACAAGATACCTCCAACCCTCCTGAGATACCTCCAGCCTGCCATAGATATCTCCATTCTCACTGAGCTGCTGTTATCCACCAAAACTCCTGATATGCCTGTAAGAGATGCATCAGGTATTTCCAAAAATATCACAAAGACACCTAAAATACTGTACATCCACCGTTAAATCTCCTTCACAGAGAAAAAATTCCCACAAAGGTGTCTCCAGTTTGCACAAAACAGAGGTCACTATCCTTTCAGAGATGCCTAAACAACAAGAGTTGCCCAAAAAACAAACCTGGGAACCTCAACCAACCTAAAATACCTCCAATCATTGTGGGATGCCTCCAACTTCTCCCCGAGATGGCTCCAATCCCTTCCCCTGATGCCACCAACCAACCTGAGATGCCTCAAAACTAACAAAAGGTACCAATATACCAATGAAACCTCCAATGTGCCCGAGACACTACCAGCCTCTCTGGAAATCTACTAATCTTTCAGCCTGATGGGGATACGTCAGGCTGGCGGATTAGGAAGCATCCACCTGAAAAATTATATCAGGACTAACCTTCAGTAAATTTGGAGTTAATGTTTTCCATTGGAAGCTCATCGCTGCCCCATGTGACCTCGTCCTCATCCAGCTGTCCAGAAGACAAGTGCAGGTGTCTAATGGGAGACAGAAAAAAAAAGAGAGACAGAGGTTCAGTTCAATTTCACATCACGTTCGCCACCAATCAAAAGAGACTTCATCACAGACTTCTCACCTGTCCTTTTGCAGACTGTCCACATTGGCCTCTTTCCATTCTGTCCTCCTTGATGTCTGAAGGAAAAGGAAAAAATCCTCATGAAAAGTGTAGAAAAAGAAATAAAAATATAGTAACACACATGCAGCAGCGCAAAAAACACTGTGTGCTGCACTGGAGACAACAATGTCTGTTAATATAAAAAGAGTTCAACAAGCCTGAACTGGCTGCAGGTGTGTATAAGAGGTAATGAGTGCCTCCTGGTCCCCGAGTCTGTATACATAAAAACCTTGCTATGGTTTACTTTGGAACAATAGTTTCACAGCAGGGATGGCACCGTGGTGTAGTGGTTAGCATGACCGCCTCATGGCAAGAAGGTCCTGGGTTTGATTCCCTCGTTTGCTTGCAAGAGTTTCTTCTGGGTACTCTAGTTTCCACCCACAGTTCAAAAGGACAAAAGTCATGCATACTAATTGTCCAAAATTGCCCCAAGGTGTGATTGTAAAAGATTGTATTTGTGTGTTGGGTCTGCGATGGATTGGTGAGCTTTTCAGGGTGTACCCTACCTTCACCCAGGGTTGGCTGAGATAGGCTCCGATATCCATGGGACTCTTGTAGAATTCAGTAAATGAATAAATCAATATGGTTAACCGGATTAAAGGACGTCTGTTACCTCTGGGGAATCTTCTGGAAGAGATGAACCATCGCAGTCTGTGTCTTCAGACTGTTCCGCTTCCAGTTTTTTTTCTACAGAGGCTGTGTCATAATCTACAATACACACCCACACACACAAATTCAAGGCCCACACACAAACTATGCTATTTACAGTAATAAAGGACACGTGTTGGCGTTTGTACCTATAGGAGGAAGCGCAGGTGGACTTTTGGACTGCCGAGTCTCTGGTGAGCTCCCCAGTTTTGTTTTCACCCCACTGTCCTCACTCACATCTGGATTACAGAGGAGAACTTAAAACATTGATGTGATCAAAATATACACACAACACAACAGTTCATCCTGCTGAGTTTGATAGTAAGAGGAGGAGGTTTGTGGTATAGAGTGTGTGTTACCGTTGCTGGAGCTTAGCGGCAGGAAGCCCAGGTACGTGCTGGGGGTCTGATCAGGAGGTCGAGACACCATCAAGTGAACAACACCTTTAGTTTTCCGGATGGTGGTGACTGCTTTGGCATGCGACACGCCAGTCATCAGCTCGTCATTCACCTGGAATCACACACACACCCTCCGTTACCGCAGTGTAGCCTAATAATTACATACCACTACTACTGCTAGGTACCGGCACGAAAAAAAATGAAGGTCATCATAAATGGATGGTTTTTAGGTGCTATTTGTTGGGTTCACTGTTCCAAATCACTAGTCCAAATTTCATGCAATTATCTTGAACAGTTTCTGAGATGGAGCCTGTTCCAGTACTCCCGCTTCAGGCACCTGGCTTGGACATCATTTGGAAGACTTTTTACTTTCTACAAACACTTAATGCCATTTCTCAGTCATTTCTATAACCTAGTTCTGCATTAGGGAGTTTCAGGTCTCTCGGGTAACAGGTTTTGTAGTAAAAGCCATTTTTAATTTGCATTTATTTTTCGTATACAGTTAGCCCCCTACTTACAAAGCACCCTGGGTACAAAAATTCTGGGCCAAGAAAAACATTTTCCTAAGTTTTCGTCCCTGGGATACGAAAACAACCTTCTCTTACGAAAAGTGCCAAATGCGCCATTCAAAATTCAAACACACCAATCAAAATTTCACATGATGCGCGAGTTGCTCTCTCATTGGCTGTCTCCCAACATCCCGCCCCGCTAGCCTCCCATTGGCTAGGAGGGATGACGCAGCTGAACGTTACCCATACGTCCTGTTTGTCACACACGTGAAGGAGAGTTGACTGTTGGCTTGTTTTGAGATTGATCATGCAGCATTATATTTCGTTATCGCCGAAACCCCTCTACAATCGGGATGATATTGAACCAGAAGGAGACCTTAAAGTGGAAATACAGTGACGGAGGCGATTATTTTGGCACGATATTAAAACAGAGTGCTCTGTGGGAGAAGACCTCCGATCTTAGCGAAGCAAGTTAATATTGAATGAGGGCCTCTGATCTTTCAAACAGGTACTGTAATTCTGCTTTAAGTAAAACATCCCGTCCATTTAAATAGAATTGTTCCGTCAGCTGGGCGTTGCATGTGGGCATGGCCCGAGTTCTGTGTCTGTGTGTGTGTGAGAGCGAGAGAGAGACAGGCTGCCTACAGAGTCAGAGATGAAAGGAGGCTTAACTCTTTAGTTTTTAGTTTAGTTTTTTTTTTTTTAAGTTGTTTAATTCAGTAAATGCTTCATAAAATGTGGCACATGTGAGCAAAATTTGGCCTATCTGGACCTCCGATCACTCAAGGAATCAAGTTAAAGTTGAGTTTGGACCTCCGATTTGTCAAGCAGGGAACGCTTTTTTTATTCCACGTCTTAAAATGCTCTGGTGTCCTGCTTGTGGGCGTGGCCCGCAGCGCCACAATAAACATTTAATGTGTATACAATACACATTTAATGCGTACTGTATTGTGTGTGTATGTGTGTGTGTGTGTGAGAGAGAGCGAGAGAGAGAGAGAGAGACAGGTGTATGTGTGTTGATAAAAAATGTTTAATAATGGTTTAATTAATAATTATGTGAATAAAATGGTTTAATATGTTAATAAAATGTTTAAACGGTTTGATAAATAATTTTCTTTTAACACATATTTCATACAAAATTGGTGTACTTTTATCATTTTTAAAGGGTTCCTGGGGTAGTCTTGGGAGCCTTGGAACGAATCAGGCGTTTTACATGTAAAATGCGCCCCTACTTACGAAACTCCCGTGTTACGCAAAGGGCGCTGGAACGGATTAATTTCATAAGTAGGGGGCTAACTGTAGCACCAAAATTGGAAAGGATGGCATTTTTAGATGCCTCTATTTTCAAAATGAGACATCTACAAAGCCCAATTATGCTATTTTCCAAGATAATGGCATAGACTAAACAATGGTATTTTTTATGGAGGCCAGTTCTTCTTACTTCTGAAGTTATTGTCCCTCAAAAATGCCTCAAACTGCAATTTACACCGTGGAAAAAAATGACCAGAAATGACCAAAGTGACCAATCTTTAAAAATTCATTCAAATTTAATCAACCAAGTCAATACCTTGATACTTTTGCTTCCAAAAGGAAAATACCGGTTTAATCCATTGGAAGCATCAGTTTTAGGTCATCTACCACGGTTTGAGGTTTATAGGGGGTCAGACAAGTGACATTTGACAAAAATGCTGAAAATCGTAAAATTTTGAAAACCTACTGAACTTAAACTAACCAAGCCAACAGCCTGAAACTTTTGTTTCTAAGGTATAATAAACTGTTTAATTCAATAGAACATCAGTTGTAGGTTATCTACCATGGGTTTTAGCTGTGAAGGACAAAATGTTGGAAAAGTCTAATATATAATCATTTTGGAAAATTCAGGGTATTGTAATAATTAATAATTGTAATCTTTGTTCAGAATATTGTACTCTTCATTAACTGGAAAAAGAAACGGATCATATGAATAAACAATCTGATTATTTGTATGATGATCATTCTACCTTGAGTGACAGGGGGCGTGGCCTCGAGTACACATGCAGCAGCTGATTACAGAAATGTATGCATTATCATATAACATAGGTTAAGATTTCTCCATCAAATCTCTTAAATAGCCTCAGACTAAGTAGGAGTCGTAATTTATATCTGAAGAACATGTCCCATCTGTTGATTCTGCAATTAGAACCCATAAATTAAATAAAAATCTGCCCCAAGTCAGACGTGCCAGTTCAGTTCGTGTTTAACCAGCGAGCCGAGTGACCCGATCAATTCAGAGTCAAAGTCTATATTTATCACAAGATTTCAATGAAACAGCCACACTAGAAAATTCTATACACAATAAAGGTTATATTCCAATCATAGAAATATATATTACTCACCCAGGTATGGAATAAATAGATCAAATTACAGTATCCTTCTCACACGCATACATCATGGTGACGGCCATCTTGGCGTGTGATGGTCAACACCACTTTTTTTTTTTTTTTTAGGGGGGGGACTCACAGTTAAATTGCCTGGCATGTTGTGTTATTTATTCTCGAGTTTCGATTCAAATTTCATTTTAAACTAGACAACAATCTCTACATTTTGGTGCATAGTTTGTGGGAGTTATATTCTACTGATGTTTAAAGAACCGGCAATTTTCTTGGGAATATTTATAAACATCACGTTTAAAAAAACCAGTGAAATATATCTCTGACAAATAAGGTATGACTGGAAAGCCAGAGATTGACTGCTGAATATGGTAATGGTTTAGACCACGTGTGATATATCAGATGCACGAGCCAATTTCGTGGACGATGCCTTGCGACCGGGTCACAGTACATTTAAGATCTTGTCAAAACAAAGGCGCTCTAATCATGGTTCGTGAAAAATCGATACAAATTCAGTCTAAAATTGAAATGTTCTTTTTCTATGAACATGGCTGAATTTGGTACCACTGGAACAGGAATGAAACGAAATTTTAACACAATTAAATTTATTCAGCATTATTTGGTTGCAAGTTTGACTATTTTCAGCAGTCAGGCTTAACTGCGTCACAATTCCTGAATGGGTCATGTTCTAGTGCCGGTACCTACTATTAATAATACTAATGATAATAATATCCACAGTATCAGTCAAAATATGGACACGCCTCCTAATGTAATAATTTTTGACTGCTTGGGCGCATAATTTTTATTTCCAAATCACTCCAAAATCATGAATTTGTATTACAATGTATTATTAAATTCTCCTTTATTAATCATTCTGTTACTGATATTCAGCCACTCTGATTACAGCGGCTTCTGACATCATGGCTCCACCCAGCTACTGCTCCGTACCCTCCGTTACACTCACTTTCAGCAGACGGTCTCCTACTTGTAACGTGCCGTCAGTTTGAGCTGCTCCTCCGGGGGTGATGGACTTCACAAAAATGCCTCTCTCTCCTCCAATGACGGAGAAACCCAGGGTGCCTTCAGGAGGCTTGTCCAACTGCAGCTTGATGATCTGCTCCTGCAGGACCGAGACATGAGTGAGGAGTCCGACCGCCGTGTCAACTCAATACACCAAAGTTAGCTCAGTAGCTAATATGAGTCCGGTTACCACACTAACCATTGCAAACTTAGCAAGAGGGAATATTGCAGTCCTTGATGTGACTGATTCCTGACTTGTATGATTCATGAATCGTTTGATTCGTCAGAAAAACAAAAAAAAAAAAAAAAAAAAAATCAAATCACTTTTTTTTTTTACCTCAGACGGACAGATGGCTTCCAAATCATGACCATTATCATTAAGATAACCTGGGGGTGGAGACAGAAAGTGAAAGAAAGGTTAATTAGGAGAGAGAGAGAGAGCGTGAGAGAGAGAGAGAGAGAGAAGGGGAGGGGGAAACAGTGGATGAAAAAGGGAAGGAAAGAGAGTGAGACAGAGAAGGAGAGTGTGTGAGTGAGAGCGGGTAATTGAGAGAGAGAGAGAATGGTTTAAGTGGGGGAGTGTGAGTGAGAGAGAAGAGACAGAATGGTTAGGTGAGAGAGAGAGAGAGAGAGAGAAGGAGGGAGAGAGGGGGAGAGTAAGCGTGTGTGTGTGAGAGAGAGAGAGAGAGGGGGGGGGTGTTATTTAGGTTTTGAATACACAACGTTGAGTTATTTCCTGTGTAATAGTGGTTTTGTGGTCGGGCTGTAACTCTACGAATTCTCTCATGATATGACCACAAGAATGGACACTGAGACTAGCTACAAACAAACAAATAAATACCGCGTCGCCTCACTGTTCTTTAATCAACAAGAGTTAAATTATAGGGATTTAGCGAGAGAGAAGAAAAGAAAGAAACACTGTTCTCACCGTTCATACCCGCCGAGGTGCTGGATTTCGAGCTGGCGTTGTGGTCCAGGATCGAGATTCGCTCCTTTTCCTGACACACAGGTTTCCCGTCCCTGCATCGTCACACAGTCACATGACCCATGGAATCATAAACCACCAGTGAACCCAGATATACGAGAGTAGTGTGCGACAGCGTCGCGTTTTAGATGTGCTGTTACATACTATTCACATATTCTACATTTAAATTCAATTACATTCCAGACCTTTGAATTGGGAGAAGGGGTGAACGAGCCATCCCTCCTGCACAGATATCCCTCATTCACTCAGTCTTTTTCCAAGTCGCTAAAATCCTACTAGAGTCATGGGGAGGCTACTTCCCATTTCAGACATTACCCTTTACCCATTGACACTGGGTAAAAAGATGGGTGGGGAAACAGCCTGAACAGCTCAGCATACCACTGCATGGTAGCATACCTCAGGGCGGGTCCAGGACATTTGCTCACAGGACAAATGCTCACAACCTTCATGAAAAAACAAACATTTGCTCAGAACAGAAAAAATTTGGTTCAATTTTAACCCTAACCAATCCCTAACCCTACACCCTAAACCCTAAATCTAAATCCTAACCCTAATATATAATGATTTAATTTAGCATTATGTATTTATAAGAATAAAGAATTTTTATATTATGCATTTATTAGAACAAAGAAAAAAAAGATGTGAGCAAATGTCTTTTTTCATGAAGGTTGTGAGCATTTGTCCTGGGGGCATTTGTCCACGCACCCTCAGGGCAATTTGGAACAGCCAGTTAGCCTAATGTGCATATCTTTGGGCTGTAGGAGGAAACTGGAGTACCCAGAAGAAACCCACAACAGCACATGGACAACATGCAAACTCCACATAGAAACACCCTCACCAAGCCCGAGACTCAAACCCAGGACCTTCTTACTTTGTGAGGGGGACATACGAACCACTACACTACCTATCTATATGTATACTGCACACTTAATCTCTCTCTGGCCCCCGGTCTCGCTCTCTCGCGCCGCCCCCTCACCGCCCCCCCTCTCTCTCTCTCTCTCTCTCGCCCCCCCTCTCTCGCCGCCCCCTCTCTCGCGCCCCTCTCTCGCCCCCTCTCTCGCCCCTCTTTCTCTCTCTCTCTCGCCCTCTTTCTCTCTCTCTCTCGCCCCCTCTTTCTCTCTCTCTCTCGCCCCCTCTTTCTCTCTCTCTCTCGCCCCCTCTTTCTCTCTCTCTTGCCCTCTCACACACACACACACACACACACAGTACATAATATAGTGTAGAAAAGAACTAAATAATTAAAATAATTAGTGTGTGTGTGTGTGTGTTACCTGGTCGCTTTAAGAGTCAGTTGTTTAGCGTTCAGAAGTTGGTTGCTCTCACTGAGGGACAGCTCATTAGTTGGCGCTCCGTTAATGTAGTGAATGAGGTCCAGATTCCTTAAAGTTCCTTCCTGAGAGGCCATGGATCCTGGGACGATGTCTTTCACATAGAGGACGCCAAACTCACTGTCCTTCCCTCCGTCCAGCACCAGACCTGTACCGAGGTTCAGCAGAATATAAGTGCTTCCTTAAGAAATTTACTGGAGGTTTGGGTGCTTGGTTTGGATGATGGAGCGAGACAGACAGTGAGCGACAGACAGGCAACAGGATCTTTTCTTTCTGTCCTCTGTACTCGCTCTGTCTGCGTAAACACTGAAACTTTAAGCCGCTGCATGTCCTCGCCTGTAATCTCCTTTTAGCATAAAAAGGTGTGTTTTGTTTATGCTGATATTGATCTCACACGAACACCTCAAACAGTCTCACACAGACTTCTTTACTAGTTTTTTTATATACGTGATTTTTTGACCTTCAGAATCATAGAAAATAAAAGTAAGACTCCTGTAGTTATGTGCGTTAAAATAAACTTTACAAAACATTTACGCTATTATCCCTGGTGTTTATCAGTAAACAAAATTCTGTCCATGCCCATGTAGATTTAAACCAAACTTGGTGGGTACGCTACCCTAATCTCAGTCCCAGACATGATTTAATTTTAAAATCTCAAGGTCAAATAATAGGAAACTATACATGGACTTTAAAATCAGACCTTTGACCTTGAAAGATCAAACTGTAGCCATCTTGTAAATCCTTCAAAGAAGAGTTTTTTCCTTCTCTACTAATTTGGTCACGGCTACGTACTGCTGAACATTTTGGGTATGTTCCAAAACCCTTAAATTGCATCCTCGTTTCATAGCACTTAGTCCCTCCCACTGAGGAAATACGGAGAGACGCAAAGAAAAGCTGTGATGGATGTGGCATTGAGGAAATGTGTTAAGAGAAATTAGACACATTTTTCTCTGATGTGTCACGTGGAGTGATGCAAGTAATTATATCATACATCTATTTATTTCTAAAATACAAAACATATTCTTGATCATACTGATATTGAATTTTGGATTCTGATTGGTCAGCACTTAAGTGCTTTGAACACCAAAACTAACAGATTTGATATATTTACCCAGCGAATCGGTGGGGCACTGGAAGGTGATGTCAGGTAGAAGATGGGCATCTATTGGCGGTTTCAAAGGTTCCAGGACTCGTCCCACGACCAGATCAACCACCCGCGGTGCAGCTCGGACGAGATTCACCACCTCGGTGTGACTCATACCAGAAACATCATTGTTATTCACCTGGACAGGTAGTAAGGGACAGAAGAGACGAAAAATACAACAGGATCAGAACAGTAAAATGGTACAAAAAAAAAAAAAAAAAAAAAAGACATCTATGCTTCAAACGCCACGGTTTTCTCCTTATTAACCATGTTTACCATTATCATGCGATCGCCAGGCCGAAGTCTGCCGTCACCTTTAGCGGGGTCTTGGATGATGTCATGGATGTAGCAGCTGTAGTCATTGCCTTTGGTGAGCGTGAAGCCCAAGCTTCCTTTCTCTGATTTCACCAGAGACACCTTCAGCTCTACTTCCTAAATCGGTGACAAAGTGAACCAGTCAGTGATCTTTTATCCTGGATGATTGATGTTAAAGCTTGAAAACACAATCTGCATCATACAATATTGAGACCGATGAACTGATGGTGAAGCTGATTGGAAGCTTACCGGCAGGTAGTCCTCCGTATCTGGACTTTGCTCTGGAAGGGTGCGGTTCAGAGGGATGGGAAGTGCAGGGGGCAAAGGGTGAGAACTGGGTGTTGGGATTCCTGCTTCAGAAAGAGCTGGAGATGAGAGAAGAGGGGACGAGGGAGGAAGCCTGAGAGAAAGAGAGAGAGAGAAAATCATTTTGTACTCGAGACAAAGGAACCACAAACCAAAATAATCAGTTTCACTATTAGGATGCTGACACTGAAAAAACAAACAAAAAAAATTGTCAAATTTTGAGTTTAGCGTGCTCTCTGTAGTATGAGACGTACCTACGTAGTATGCTGATGTAATGACGCAATGGCGTAATGACGCTGCATCCATTGTTTACAAACGACAGACTGAACATCCCCACTTCAGTGTGTGTTAAGACGTCGTCTCTGTGATCTTTGTGTTTACACTGTTTTGCGGACTTTTGTAACCCTAAGCAAATATGGTTGGTCAGAAGCGTAAGCCTACTAACATGAGTGCAAGTTTGACGGCATATGCTGGAATTTCCGGTTTTCCCAAGACTGAATTAAGTATCTGCTCGGATCAGCACAATCTACCATGCATACTCCGTTAAGCAAAGAGAGTTGTAAAATGAATGAAAACCCAAAACCAGAAAAGAAAGAGAACTCTCCGCTCTGCTGGTGATTCACATCAGTGCAGGCTGAGTATTAAACAAGTATTCAACGGCGCCCTTGCTCACTTGAAAGACCGGAAGTCCAGATAACCTGCGCTTTGTCTAAAGCACAAGCAAGTGAACTACTTTCGGTTGAGCGCCTCACATATTGTAAGCATTGATTGGCTGTTTTAAGCTTCATGTAAGGTGACTCGGCTCAGCTTCATGTAAAGTGACCATCCGTTGACCATCGGAACCATTTACAAGCAGAAAGATCGCATCATAGAGAATGATAAAGGTTATATTTGATACTGTATTTGATATTTGATGAGTGAATTTGATTAAAATGTATCTATTTGAAATTATTTTGCTTGAATTTAATTTACTGAAAATTAATGTTGATATTATTTGATATATTTGATATTATTTTACAATGTTATAATAATTGATTTAGGGGTGTTTTATGAGATACGCTAATGGTATTTATGGATGTATAGTGCAGTATGAGCGTCATACGTCACTGGAACATACAGTAACAACTTGCGTTTTTTTCACCTTACATTCAGCCGTCCGAAACTGAACTAAAATGCCAGTTGGGGAGCGTCTGTATGTATTTATTATTTTATCGCATCTAAATAGAATAAAATAGAAATAAAAAAGGTTATAATGTTTGTGTTTTTCAGAAAAGGTTTTCATGTAGCTGCTATTTAGTGTCTGGTTTCAATAATATAAAATGTGTATATATTATATACATATAAAATATAAAAGTAGTACAAAGTTCCCAATAATTATTTAACTAACTCATTAATATTTCTGATTGTACAAACATACTATACCAGTCAAGTTATGCATTTACTGACTTGCATTAAATACAATGGCATGAGTTTAGTATATTAAAGTTTGAAGTAAACAATTATATTGAAACCTAAAAAGTTACTAACATGCATGGTGAAATATTAATTCACTACTTTACTAGCAGGCTAAATTACAAGCTTGATAAATCTCTTTTGAACTTAAAACATAACCAAGTTATCTGTATACTGATTAGGTAACTTACATAGTACTATCTGAACAGTAACACCCATCTACAAATAATCAATTTATAACTTTAGAAAATTTTCTATACATTTCCATGTAACTTGAATTTACTTCTATAAATAACTAACAGACAAATGAATTAAGTAAATTTAATAAATTGATAATGCTCTATTCAATTTCTGTTACTATATTAATAGTTAGCTTATTTGTATTAATACCAATATCACATTTTACCAGAAAACTCACTAGCTGTTCGACTAATTACCTAAATAGCTAAAGTATATACACAACTTATACTGTAATTTAATATAAATTAAAACTTTACACTTGCCGCATAACTTAGCACCAACTTAACAAATCTATCAATCTGCAAACTTATGGATTTGAAAAACTTCTGTACTTATCCACATACCAACTGATGTATTTCCAGAATTACAAACAAACATAATATTAACTACATTTACTAACTTGTTAACTATGTTGCAATTTATGTTAGAAAGTTACTGAAATTTGGATGGATACCAATATAGTAATTTACCAGCTTACTAACTAGCTATTTAACTTATTTACTAAAAACTAGCTAAGTTATTGTTACTTACAAACTTAATTCGAAAAGCTACTAAACCGTTTTTAACATCTTAGCATTTTAATTAAAATATATACTCACATTAATTTATTAACTTTAACTTTTATTTATTAACTTTTACACTTATCCGTGTCCAACTTTTTCTGAGGTAATTACTCTTAAACTCACATAATGGAATAAATAAATATTTAAGCATCACTGTGTTCGTGTATAAATTCATTTCTCTTTCTCTTTCTCATCCGGCTCCTTCCCCCAATCCCTCAAAGTTTCTCACAAATAAATTTCCTGAATCAAACCAGTCCCTGACCTCCTGCTGGCCTCGCCCTTGTCAGCGGACTGGCTGGTGTCGGCATAGGCAGAGCGGATGGTGTTGTCCATCTCCCAGTTGGGCTCCTTCTGACCTGCAGACGATTTCTTTTTCTGCTCTTCCTCATCAGTGCTGTCACTGTAGCTGTCTCTGCGGCTTGGAGACTTCATCAGCATTCTCTCCAGAGCCTGTTCCACGAGGCCCAATGAATTCACATTCTCTTCTTGAGGGGGAAGCACTGGTTTGGGTGCAACCTTTGGCTTCGGAGGAGGCTCTTTACGGGTTGATGACGCGGCAGTCTGGAGGATAAAGACAGGAACGACAAACATGAAACAATCTACTTTCTCATTTCATGGAAGTGAACGTCATGGAATCTCACTTCATAGAAGAATGTATTTTTCCACAAAAAGGATTTCCAGATTTCCAATCAATAATATATGAGGAAGGCCAAAGAGAAGATTAGATTTATGGATGTGGTAAAGGAGGACATGAAGGTAGCTGGTGTAAGAGAAGAAGATGCAGAGCATAGGGTGAGATGGAGGCAGATGATTCATTGTGGCGACCCCTGACGGGAACAGCCGAAAGGAAAAGTGTATATTATATATATATATATATATATATATATATATATATATATATCTTCTTCTTTTACTTTCGGCTGCTCCCTTCAGGGGTCGCCACAGCAAATCATCCGCCTCCACCTCACCCTGTCCTCTGCATCTTCTTTTCTGACTCCAACGACCTTCATGTCTTCCTTCACCACATCCATAAATCTCTTCTTCGGTCTTCCTCGAGGCCTTCTGCCTGGTAGTTCCAACCTCAGCATCCTACTGCCAATATACTCACTATCCCTCCTCTGTACATGTCCAAACCATCTCAATCTAGCCTCTCTGACTTTGTCTCCAAAACATCTTACGTGGGCTGTCCCTCTGATATACTCATTTCTGATCCTATCCATCCTCGTTACTCCCAGGGAGAACCTCAACATTTTCATCTCCGCTACCTCCAGCTCTGCCTCTTGCCTTTTCCTCAGCGCCACTGTTTCTAAGCCATACAACATCGCTGGCCTCACCACCATCTTGTACACTTTTCCCTTCATTCTTGCTGACACTCTCCTATCGCACATCACACCGGACACTTTTCTCCAACCATTCCAGCCTGCCTGCACACGCTTCTTCACCTCTTTTCCACACTCTCCATTGCTCTGGATTGTTGAGCCTAAGTACTTAAAATCCTCCACCTTCGTTATCTCTGCTCCCTGTAACATCACCGTTCCTCCTGGGTCCTTCTCATTCACACACATGTATTCTGATTTTCTGAGGCTAACCTTCATTCCTCTCCTTTCCAAGGCATACCTCCACCTCTCTAGATTTTCCTGCACTTGTTCTCTGCTCTCACTACAGATCACGATGTCATCTGCAAACATCATAGTCCATGGAGATTCTTGTCTCACCTCGTCTGTCAGCCTGTCCATCACCATAGCAAACAAGAAGGGGCTCAGAGCTGACCCTTGATGCAGTCCCACCTCCACCTTGAATTAAATCGGTCACACCGACAGCACACCTCACCACTGTCTTACATCTCTCATACATGTCCTGCACCACTCTAACATACTTCTCTGCCACTCCAGACTTCCTCATGCAATACCACAGTTCTTCTCTTGGCACCCTGTCATATGCTTTTTCCAGATCCACAAAGGCACAATGTAGCTCCCTCTGACCTTCTCTGTACTTCTCTATTAACATCCTCAAGGCAAACATTGCATCTGTGTTGCTCTTTCTTGGCATGAAACCAAACTGTTGTTCACAAATGCTGACCTCTGCCCTTAGTCTAGCTTCCACTATTCTTTCCCATAACTTCATCGTATGGCTCATCAACTTTATCCCTCTGTAGTTGCTGCAACCTTTTCCTTTGTACACACTCCTGCACTTCCTCATTCCACCACCAAGTCTCCTTGTCTACTTTCCTTCCAGAGGACACACCAAGTACTCTCCTACCTGTGTCCCTGATCACATTTGCTGTGGTTGTCCAGTCATTTGGAAGCACTTCCTGGCCACCCAAAGCCTGTTTCAACTCCTCTTTGAAGACAACACGACACTCTTCCTTTTTCAGCTTCCACCACTTTGTCTTCTGCTCTGCCTTTGCCTTTTTCACCTTTCTCACCATCACAGTCATCCTGCACACCACCATCCTATGCTGTTTGGCAACACTCTCACCCACGATGACTTTGCAGTCACTGACTTCCTTCAAATTACATCGCCTACACAAGATGTAGTCTACCTGT
Source organism: Plotosus lineatus (assembly GCA_024760905.1). Taxonomy (NCBI): domain Eukaryota; kingdom Metazoa; phylum Chordata; class Actinopteri; order Siluriformes; family Plotosidae; genus Plotosus; species Plotosus lineatus. The sequence goes on along the minus strand of CM045735.1, from coordinate 63,364,302 downwards.
GTGCGCCTACCTCCGCTTTTATAAGTCACCCTATGCTCCTGTTTCTTCTCAAAGAAAGTATTCACCACAGCCATTTCCATCCTTTTTGCAAAATCTATCAACATCTGTCCTTCTGCATTCCTGTCCTGGATACCAAACCTGCCCATCACTTCCTCGTCCCCTCTGTTGCCTGCACCAACATGTCCATTGAAGTCTGCACCAATGACCACTCTTTCACCTCTGGTGGTACTCTGCATCACTTCATCTAAGTCACTCCAGAATCTCTCCTTCTCTTCTAGCTCACATCCTGCCTGTGGGGCATAAGCACTAACAACATTGACCATCACGCCTTCGATTTCTAACTTGAGACTCATCACTCTGTCTGACACTCTTTTCACTTTTAGAACATTCCTGACAAACTCCTCCTTCAAGATGACTCCGACTCCATTTCTCTTCCCATCCACACCGTGATAAAACAGCTTAAACCCTGCTCCTAAGCTTTTAGCTTTGCTACCTTTCCACCTGGTCTCCTGAACACACAGTATGTCCACCTTCCTCCTCTGCATCATGTCAACCAGCTCTCTACCTTTTCTGTGCATAGTTCCAACATTCAAAGTCCCCACTCTCAGTCCTAGACTCATGCCTTTCCTCTTCTCTCTCTGCCTACGGACACACCTCCCACCTCTCCTTCTTCGACGTCTTCGACCAATAGTAGTCCAATTTCCATCAGCACCCTGTTGATTGACAGCACTGATGGCGGTCGTTGTTAACCCGGGCCTCGACCGATCCGGTATGGAGGTAATACTTTTGATTTGCATCATCAATAATTGGCATTGGTTTTACATCGGATGCCCTTCCTGACACAACCCTCTGCATTTCTCCGGGCTTGGGACTGCATGAGGGGAGAGACACTGGTTAGTGCCCCCCACCTCATGGCTGCATTATATATATATATATATATATATATATATATATATATATATATATATATATATATATATATATATATACACACACACACACACACACACACACATACACACACACTTTATACGCAATTACAAAATTTACAATTTTATACGCAACAGTCATAGGATTAATCGGTTTGGCAAACAAACAAAAGAATGAATGAACATACCCAGAAAAATCCACAGAATTAGAATTGTAATAAAGGTAACGCCACCCAATACTATGAAGAACTGTAATTGCATTACTACGCTAGCGAGACATGCTGCAGCGGCTCAGTGAATTATTCTTCATACCTGATTTGCGGAATCCACATCCGGAATAACTCCTGCTTCCGGCCTGCACAGCAACAACTTCACATCCTGACCGGTACCTCTTAAAGCCGAGATCACCTCCTGAAACACACCGACACAATGGATACGCCAAGCAAAGCTGAGAAGTCATGATCTATAATCAAGCCTTGGTTACGTTTTATTACTGTGGTGAAATATGGTGGTCAAACTAACCATCAACCACGCGAATGTGTCAAATACAGTATTACATACATGCTGCGTGAGCCCTTTGAGTGGTGTTTGATTGACACGCAGGATGACATCACCCATGTGGATCAGACCACTTTCGGCAGCCGGCTGGCCGGGGAACAGTTTCTTGACCCGGACCATGCTGGTACCGATGGGCTCATCCGGAATGTTCTCCTCGCGGCTGAAACTGAACCCAAGACCGGAGGTGTTCTTCTGCAAGTTCACCTCAAACACGTTATCTACAAAATGCCCCCCCCCCCACACACAAACACACACAGTTTACATGTCCGTGTTTATTTATACCATTATTAGTGGTAATTGAGATTTAAAAAAAAAAATTCACTTGAAACCACAGAGACTGTGATAAGCTACACAAAGAGAACCATTGCAACAAGTGCTGAGTGTACACTACCAAAATAACAAGGAATTGCTTAAAATGGCCACACACACACACACACACACACACACACACACACACACACACTACCTGGTGTAATAAAGCTGTACTCTGGTTGGGGTTTATTCACTGAACTCTGAACATGAAGTCTGGTCTCTTGGACCACCGAAGTACTCTGGGGGGTGGCAGGGGCATGAACTCCGTCCTCTGCAAGCTGCCCTCGCTCCAACATCAGTTGGACTAACTGGGGGGGATATGAAAGGGATGAGTTTTAGCAGAAAAAAAAATGTAATCTCAATCTTTACACCATGAAATGTCTACCAGCCCCCCAATTATATCACACATGTCCTAACATTAGCTATTAAAATGAATCATAAACATTATTATAAAAATATTTACAATAGTGAGCTGAATATTTTTAATTGTTAGTAATATAAACAGAGTAATTCTATGGGGCAACGGTGGCCTGGTGATAAAAGGCACTGGATCGCTGATCCTAAGGTAGGGGGTTCGAGTCCCACTCTCCACAAGGTTGTCACTGTCCCCCAGTGCTGCTAACTGGGTTATCAAAGGCCAGCCATGTCTCTCATTGTCTATGATGAGAGGTTCATGTAAAAGAACCATTGCTGACTTTCATTAAGAGTAGGCTGAAAAGCTGTCAGCATGTTTCTTCCCCTTGCTAAAGGGTTGTGTTAGGAAGGGCATCCGATGTAAAAAACAAAAACAAACAAACAAACAAAAAAACTCTATGCCAAATCAAATATGCGAATCAGATGATTCGCAGTGGCGACCCCTGTAAAAAGGAAAAAGCCAAAAGGTTAAGATGATAAACAGACTAATTCTGGAGTTATCCTCACCTGTCCAGTGTCCCTCAAGTTGTCTACCGCCTCCTTATGAGTGGCTCCTTCCAGACTTTTGCCATTCACAGCTATCACACGGTCTCCTGAAATCCCACACACGAATTAGGTAGCATGTATGTTTGTGTCGAGGAGGAATTCTAGGTAATATTCATATTCAAACAAATAAAAATGCTTAATATATATATATATATATATATATATATATATATATACATACACACACACACACACACACACACACACACACACACACACACAGACACAGGGATTTCTCACTTACCGTGGTTAATTGGGACCAAGATCCCCCCGCGACCACTGAATACAGTGAAGTAGGATCATGTGGCTTCAGTGCATCACAGTTTTTTTTTGTTTTTAAATATTCATTGAATTGAAAAAGCCACAAAACAAGGCCAATTATACAAAAAACCCCAAACAAACAAAAAACAACCCAAAACCCCCAATTAAAACTACTTACATTTTTATTTGAGATGCACATCTGTGGGTGCACGTGCGTCTGTATATGTGTGTATTTATATTTTATTTACATCTTATGCATTATTTTTGAATGTTTAATTGTCATTACAAAAATTTCTAGTATTGAATATGTATTTATTGATATTATATACACAAATACATGTACATATACATCAGTCGGGGGGGGGGTGATCCAACTTCACGGAATTCGGTGGTTGCAGGGGGGATCTCTGTCCCAATTAACCACGGAAATTGAGGGATCCCTATATATATATATATATATATATATATATATATAAAAAGTTGGGACAACATGCAAATTCTGAAAAAACACTGAATGCAATGAGGTGGAATTGCCAAATTTCAATATTTTATTCTTACTAGAACATAGTAGCATAACCTCTCACTAAGACCTTGTTGAATGTTCTTGTCAGAAAATCCACTGCTATCGCTCCTAGACACTTCAAACATACACACACACACACACACACACACCTTTCTTGATTCTCCCATCCAGGTCTGCTGCGCCTTTAGGTATAATCCCTTTGATGTAGATCCCACCGTGCTTCACCGATGTATTGGAGCCACCCTGCATCACGCAACATAACCATTAACACACATCTGCATGATGGCCAAGTCTTAGACACTAATCTAATCTGGGTGGGTTTTTCTAGCCAGGGGTTCAAATACAGGTATTGATTTGAGCTGTTTCTAATGGGCAGCTGTTACAGTGTGGCTTCATTACACCATTAAACCAAGCAATGTTCTCAAAATAACACAATACTGTACTACATTTATGTAGTTTAGACTCAAATCAATAAGTAGATCAAGCTCAAAAATAGCCACAGTAAAAACAACTCGTTTATTTAATTGCGAATATTGTGGGACTTTTTAATTCACAGCATAGTCAGGCAAAGCACTTATAAATGTAGTCAAAACCATAACTCACAGCAGCAAGCAGGTAGGGGAACTTCTAACACAAACCAACAGCATTATCAACTAACAATATCTTATTTATAATAATAACAACAAAAACAACAACAACGCAGGCGTGGGGGGGGGGGGGGGGGGGGACAAGCCAGTGTTCACCCTCACGCTGTTCCCAAGCCCAGATAAATGCAGAGGGTTGCACCAGTAAGAGCATCCGGCGTAAAACCAATGCCACATACAACATGCGAGTCAATAATACGAATTCCATACCGGCTCAGTCGACCACAACAACAATAATAAACAGTAAATGGGCTATGACGCTGCGCTTTGAACACACTCGAAAAATTAAACACTAGTCAACAAACACATCCTAGATGCTAATGCTAATCAACTAATTAGTGGTTCATAAGAAGTGTCATTTCTTCGAAATAGACTACACTAAAAGTTAACCAAGGCTAAAAGGAAGCTAAACCAAATAGGACAACAACATATGATGAACATTTTTTTTTTTTTTGCTATCTTTATTATTACTGTGTAATATAGTCCGGTATGGTGTAATTCATCACACAAACATTCTCACTTGGGTACACTGACTAACCAGAAAATCTTTAACAACACCACCACGAATCAGGAATCTATAGGAAATCCACAGAATTTCCCAGTTAGCCGTCGTCGCTAAGCATACATTTTCTTCCTGTATATTTTCTGAAATGAAGACTTTTTCTCTACATTTTACACACCACATCTAAGGGAAATGATATTCCTGAGAGCTTTCTCATTTCTACTTTCCTCAGAGCCATTAGCTGGCCATAACCTGCGTACCATGTCCATATCACCCAGTTTCCTAACAACAGGTGTCTATGCTAGTGTATTCACCATATGACTAATTTGTAAGTTCTTAAAATCTTAGCAAGTGTACACCACATCTGTGTAAAATGTAGGTATTCTTGACAAATCTGTCAAGTTTCCATTGTTTACAAAGACAATGGTGATATGCTAGCTAGTCACAGCCTCAGTCATTAGCTAGTTTGTGTTCTGGTTGTACATATCTTGTTTGCCTAGCAGTACACACAAGTTAGTGGTTTATGCTAATGTAATTACCATGTCATTAGTGTGTATTTTTATTCATATTATATCTTAGCAAATCAAAACCATTGTTTACATGAACAAAGACTATATGCTAGTTAGAAAAGACCTCAGACTTCAGCTAGCATTCGCAATATGGCAATAATTCCAAGTTGCCTCACAACAGACAATTGAGCCGTCAATGCCAGTGTATTTATCCTGTAATTAGTGAATAATTTTTATGATTTTTTTAAAAATCAGGTCTACACAACATTTATGGGAAATGTTGATGTCTGTGACAACTTTACTTACTTTCCACTCTTTATATATACAATGGCTATACGCTAACTAGAAGTCTCACTGAGCCATCATTGCGAACTACAATACAGTTATGGAGTGATGTGGGGTTTTTTTTTCCCTCATTGTACAACACAGCATCTGAGGCAAATGTTGATATTCCTGACAGTTACATCTGTTTCTTGCCGTCACTTAGAATTTACAATCGTTTTTTACATAACAAGTGTTATTTTCTAGCTACCTAAACATGGTACTAAAGTCATTAGCCAGCTTATGCTTTTGAAGGAAAAATGTTTTGTTAGACCCAAACTGAGCGATAAAGTTTGGAAAGTTTCTCAAACTTGCTAAAAGTACTAGCAATGCAGAATTCAATTGTTTGGGATGAAAATCAGCCATGTGTGTTAAATAACAGTTGGAGGTAAATACTGAGGGTCCAATTTGTTCAGACATCCCATACAGTGTTTGTAAAATGTTTTGAATTTAACCGCTCGGAAAACGAGACGATTTCAAAATGCTTGTAAAAACTTACATGCAAATGCCAAGAAAGCCAATACTTGCCAGGTGTCAGCATGAGACACAAAGGAAGGAAAGCCACAACACACACACACACACACAGGAATAAGTAAACAAAAAGGTGAAAACAAGAAGAAATAAAGAGTGAAAACCTTTCCGAACAGTACCGTGACACTAATGCCCAGACTGCTGTCTATTTTGGACAGCTCAACGTCAAATAAATCTCCGGGCTGGAGTTTATTGACTGCTGGGCCACTATCAGTTAATCCGTCCTTGACGGACTCGTCCTGCAAACAAAGAAGATCTGTGTCAATAAACACACGTAAGGCCATAGTTTTGGGAACGGCATGCAGAGACTGAGAAAAGTCAGAGATTACAGGAGTAAAGCTGGATTGTACAGAATAGCAACATGCATGGATTGCATCCACATTCAAAACGCAAGTCATGTTCAAAAGCCGTGAGCAGTGGATCGTAGAGAATTAAATTTTTACTAAAATGTATATATAACAGAGGTGGAATTATTCCTACACTTGTCTTCAAAGTCATTGGTTGGTCAATTCCATTCGCTACAAAGCTATAAAACTCACGTAGCTGACAATTCAGAGATGCTAGCCGCTGCTGGTATAGCACCATGCTCTGGACCTTTAAACAAAACTTAGTTCTGTAACACCAGTTAAATCCACAACAAAACACTTGATATAAATAGCAAAAATAAGCTTGGATTTATTATAAAAAAGATATACATTTATACAGAATTCCCAAAGTTAGGCTAAACCTCCTGCCATAACAAAAGCTGATTGTGTAGCACGAGTGCACTGAAATAAAAAACGCCCTTCTGTCGGCCTCCTCATTTCAATCACCACACTATCCATACAAACCGATATTTTCTAGCTAGCTAAACACTGCAGTTCATCCATTACCTAGCATTTATTTTGCCTTTGTACAGCTCCTGGTCGCCTAGCAACAGAATTGGAATTCATGTCACAATACTCAGTACCAACATTGGTTATCTTTGTATAATCAGTACGTTCTACGAATGTGTGAGTGAATAGTAAGCACACAACTCACTGCTATCTTACCCGACCTTTGAACTGGATGCTTGTAGCATTAGCTTAGCATTAGCAAAACTGGAAATCCTAAAAAACAGTTTTGTGCAATAATTGTATAGTGGTACACGTATTCGAGTGCTGCTTTGGGACTCAAACCATGATATGTGGTTCCTTGCTATGTGAATATTATTACATTTTGGGAGAGGAACACTTTTAGCTGATTCGTCCCCTGATTAACCAGCCAATTTTTATCTGCCATGTATAACCTCCCATTACGAGACCGCCATCGAACAGGGAGAGGCAACATGAAGACTGAGACATGGGTCGCATAGCTATCCTCACTTTGTACCCATGAGCTAAGATATGGCCATGATTGATTAGAGATCGCTTAAGTGACAGCAGAGAGAACATTCTTAGCATACGCCTTCCTGAAAGTTAGCTGCCACTGGCTCGCAGCAAAAGGCGATTGCTAGCCTCAACCTGGACTTGAGGTCTCAATCTCATTTGAACCTTAATGGTTCACCGCTTCATTTCAGGTAATTAACAAGTCCTTCAATCTCTTTTTTTTTTGTTGTCGCGGTTGCCATGTGCAATGCTAAAGTGATGGCAGTTAGTTTTTAGGACATGTTAGCTACATTAGCATTGTAGCTTGAGAACAAATCGAAAGACATACATGTCAAACAGCAGCTTCACTCTGGGTCACGGGGGGTTCAGCCACACTATAGGCTTAAAAGGAACGGAAGGTGTTGGGTGATAACTTTGTGTTACATGGTGTTTATTTTAGAAAACGGAAATTTAAACAAGAGGAAAACTACCAAGACAGGCTACCTGAAATAACTAGTGTAGACATTACATTAAAACCGAGAACATGAAAAAAATATTTTATAAAAAAAAAAGACGTCCATTTCATTTCCTCAGACTCACCCTTCACATTGTTTGACGTAATTGAGCATTTATTAAAAATATGAAAAACAAAATACAAACCAGATAAAAATCATTGTACTAAAAAACAAACAAAAAAACCCCAAAACAAACAAAAGCAACCAGTTAAATCATTAAAAAAAAATCAAATCACGACGATGTCACACACTACCTTCACGGACTTTTGCTTGTCCTGGTTACTTGGATGTGTGTCCTCGTCCATGTCCGAGTCCCCTCTGTCAGAGATCTCTGGCTCTTTTGGCATTTCAGGGCTTTTTGACTTCCTGGTTTTGGGAGGCAACGCCGGAGGGGCGGATTCAGCTCCACTTTCATCTTTCTGGTGCGTTCCGTTGACTTGTGTCTGAGGGAAGGCTCCTGCTATGTTCTTACTGAGGGTGTGAGGGAGGGTATGAGCTGGCTCCTCGGAAGAAGAATCCACGTCCATTTCCTGTCTCAACTTGTCGTAGTGGTGAGAGAGATCTGAAGGAGAGTCTACACGACAGATGGGTTTGAGGTATCAGGTTGAAACTGAGAATAAATATTAAAAATTTTTTCGAAAGGATACAAAGTAAAATGTTACCTCCAAACAGTCGCTCTTTAGGCTGTGACACCTGTAGCATGACATCATCTGGAGAATTCTGCAAGATCCTCACGGTTTCCGCATTAGAAAGACCTTCAACACTAATATGGTTCACTTTGAGCAGTCGGTCACCTGCACCCACCAGAAACACAGCGATTAATATAACATACAGTATGCTCTTGGTCATTCACGATTTTGCTCTCGCGCCCCCGCATACACACGAATTGCCGACAAACCCGGAAGTAACTTGCACGCGATTCAAATTTAGCCAATGGCTGAGAGCTTTTGTTTGCCCCTCCTGCTGACTGGTTGAGATGTATACACCCCTTTTTCTCATTCGCACACAAGCTGTCATTGTGCATTTTTAGTGTGTTTTTAATTACCAGTTATGCTCTATGATGCCACCCAAATGGCGTGCCTCTTCTCAGGCTTCTGGTAAGGAGCCTAAGCACCAGAAAAGGGTAATGACGCTGCATGAAAAAGTAGAACTGCTTCATATGACACAGGAAGGAAAAAGTGATGCTGCAGTAGGGTGCCATTATACAGTGAATTAAATTAATTTTTTTATATACAGACGCTCCCGGACTTACATTCATCCATTTTACTTTTTTTTAAAGCCAAATTTTGAGTTTAGACGTACCTACGTAGTACGCTGACGTAATGACACAATGACGTAATGACACTGTGTCCATTGTTTACAAGCGACAGACTGAACGTGCCCCTCCTTCTTCCCAGTTCAGTTATATATCTATCTATAAAAAACGTGTTACCCTTGTGTCAAGACATCGTCTCTGTGATCTTTGTGTTTACACTGTTTTTGCGGATTTTTGTAACTCTAAGCAAATATGGTTAGTCAGAAGCGTAAGCCTACTAGCATGGGTGCAAGTCTCATACACAGACGAATTACCTATCTGCTCAGATCAGCACAATCTACCATGCATACTCCGTTAAGTAAAGAAAGTTGTAAAATGAATGAAAACCCGAATCCAGAAAAGAAAGTGAACTCTCCGCTCTGCTGGTGATTCACATCAGTGCATGCTGAGTACTAAACCAGTATTCAATGGCGCTCTTGCTCACTTGAAAGACTGGAAGTCCGTATAACCCGCGCTTTGTCTCAAGCACAAAAAAGTAAACTTCTTTCGGTATTGAGCGCCTCACATTGTAAGTGTTGATTGGCTGTTTTAAGCTTCATGTAAAGTGACTCGGCTCAGCTTCATGTAAAGTGACCATCCGTTGACCATCGGCACCATTTACAAGCAGAAAGATCGCATCATAGAGAATGTTAAAGGTTATATTTCATACTGTATTTGATAAGTGAATGTGATTAAAATTTATCTATTTGAAATTTTTTTGCTTGAATTTAATTTATTGGACATTAATGTTGATATTATTTAATATATTTCATATGTTTATAATAATTGATTTAGGGGTGTTTTATGAGATACGGTAATGGTATTTATTGATGTATAGTGCAGTATGAGTGTCATACGTCACTGTAACAACTTACGTTAACTTTCAACTTGCGTTCGGCCATCCGGAACCAATTAAAAATGTAAGTTGGGGAGCGTCTGTATACTGTTTATATATTTCATTATCAATAAATATCACAGTACAAAATTAAACCGGTTTCACTTAATAATTATTACAGTAATAATGCAGTAAAATGTAGTAATGAATAAGACTGTCTATAGAACGTGTTTACGAAGCATATTTTAGCGCTTGTAATATGATGCATAGGGTTTTACTTCCGAGTAAATAACTCGAGAAATTTCTTGATCCACGGGAAGGGCGGAGGGCCTACTCTACTGAAGTCATACCAGTTACCTACCACTTGTGGCCAATGATGGTATTGCAAGCATGCTTATTTTTTCATGATTGTTTTCAGTAACAGAAAGGGAAATATTTCAAGTCAAAAACTGCAACAGATACGGATTTCTTTCCTCCATATTTAACATCAGATATTTTGTGCTTTCTGCTCCTGAACAGATCCATACCTGGTTTCAGGCGGCCGTCAACATCAGCAGGTCCTCTGGGAGTGATGGAGCTGATGATGGTGCCCAGATCCATCCGGTTTTCACTCTCTCCCCCACTAATCTGAAAGCCTGGAGTATGCAGGACACACACACACACTAAATGACACACCTCCTTCACTGTGACTGACATGCATAAAATCCACACCTTCAAAGAGAATGAAAGACACAGACATTGGTATCTCCTTTATAGAAGAAGTCTCCCCTGTCACTGCAACAGACAGGTATACAGGCCACACCTATTCACCATGACTGATGGCTAAAGAGGCCACACCTCCTTCACTTTAGCAGAACAATGTGAGGCGCTCCACCGAATGTAGGCGCTTGTCGCACAGACCACTTTGAGATAAAGGCCAGAAAAGTAAAAATGGTTCATTTTTATCGAAATTTGGGTTTTTACATAAACTTTTAAAACAACTATTCAACTATAACTTGCTCACGTGAAATCAACTAGAACTCATTAAAAATGTCTTTTTTCCAATTTTTTTCTGACAAGTACCCTCATAAAATGAGATAAAAACAGTAGCAAACTTACTGCTTTTCGTTGCAATTATTCACCGAGTTCGGTACAAGATACACTATAATCCATACACCAGAAGAACGGCTGTGAAGTAGTCTTTCTAGTTTTTTTGGATACTGTTTTGATATTGAAATGAGCTCTCATGCGGTTTCAGCGAATAAAATAAAGGTTATGAAGACGATATGCTCGTAAACAATACAGGTAGTTGCTAAGAAAGATCTGAAACGAGCACACCGATTGGTCAGCTCAGGCTTGCACATGCTCAGTGCCCGTCACACATTAATGTCCGGTGTTCACTGCATGCTGAATTTATCTCAGACTTTCTCTTCAATAACAATCATTAAGTGTATTTATAAGATTGTGAACACACATAATTTCTGGAAAAGGAGAGTGAAATGTCATCTGTGATGTTTAGCAGCATTAGTGTAGACGCTAAATTCGACGTGAGACTTTTGCTTTGAAGATGCCGGAATGCTTGGCGTTCTTGAAGATTATTTCGCCGGTGAGTATTTTTCTCTGCATTCAAAATTTGACTATGGAATTTTTTGATTATTTTATTTGTGTGTAATCTTGTCTGCACTGGGCATGCTGGATCATGGGTTGTTTATTTTTGTACGAAAATTGGTCAAGACCTGAAAAATACTTAAATGTTTCATTCCCTTTACAGATGAACAAACTGATGATGATGATGATGATGCCAGCTGTGTTGATGAAGATTTTGATTTTGATGTTGCTGAAGAAGAGGTATCTGTTAATAAAAGTGTGCATGAGTCAGTTTGTTGTGTTTGTGATGATGTGATCCTTTCTGTTGAACAGGATATAGATGAAGATGATGCTGCTGAGAGCAGAGTTGATGAAGCTTACTTGTATAAAGAGATCAGAGAGTTTTGTTGTATAGTTTTCTTAATTTCAGTGTGATTGTTTGAACTTGACTGTTTTTTTTTCAATCAGT
>CM045735.1:63294748-63347248 GCA_024760905.1 Plotosus lineatus | reverse complement strand
CCATTCCATCACACTGCATCTCATCCATCAGATCCCACTCCGCATCCCATCAGATCCCACTCCGCATCCCATCAGATCTCATCCCATCAGCTCTCATTTCATCACCTCCTATCTCCTTCAATCATATCCCACATCTTATTCCATCACCTATCATCTCCTCCAGTCACATCACATCACACCTCATCTTACTCCATCACATCATGTCACATATCCTCACATTCAACTGGATCTTCAGAATTATGAGGGTATCTTTGTACAGCCACAAGAGGGAGCTCCAAATCTAAACTAGATTATCATCCAACAAGAGTGGATTGAAAATTTAATTTAAGAATTTAAATCTTCAAAAACGTGTGTCAAACAGATCTGAAACAGACTTTATAAATTTATCATAAATTAAGTTACATTATAAAGAGTATCATGAAACAATACAAGACTGCAGATGAGAGGAATTTAAATTGTAATGACTATACTCAATGTCTTCAAAATATTTGTGATGATTTCATTCAGCTCTTTTCTGTCTCCATATTGAACCGTAATTAAGAAAAAAAAAAAAATTACATATATATACACATATATATATATATATATATATATATATGCTTCTGGTCAGATTCTAGAGATAAACGTGCGATACGAACTATAGTGAAGATTATATTGTCAGATATACGTACTTTGTTTTTAAACAATGAGATACACTCCACGTGCAAGCAATAAAACGCTCCATATCATGCAGTCAAAGGAAAATCATCAACACTGGTGTGACACGATGGCGTAGTGGTAAACATGGCCATCTCATAATAAGGTCCTGGGTTCAAGGCCGGGACTTGGTGTGGAGATTGCATGTTGTCCCCGCAGTGGTGTGGATTTCTCATCCAGGTATGGCGGTTTCCACTCACATTCCAAAGATTTGCACATCAGGCTAATTGTTCCAAATTGCATCGAGGTGTGAGGGCGAGTGTGAATGGTTGTGTGCATGTCTGGAGAACTGCTTTCATTCCCTGAGGTACACCAGCAGGTCTTGAGGAAAGACCTTGCACACATACACACAAGTTAGCAAACGCACTTACCTTAAGAAACTCGAACTCAGCCTCATCCTCTTTGGCGCCGTAATAGTTGCTGTGAAGTTTAGAAAGTTCTTCTTTCATGGAGCTTTGGTCCAACTTCTCCATTATATTAGCAGGAAGATAATGTTCTGTTCTGAAGTAAGTCTTCCCATGAAGCTGAAAAAGGAAAAAATGTGAAGTATAATTTAAATAAAAACACATTCGAGTATTCTTATATTGTTTTTATTTATTTATTTTTACCTCTGGCTGGTAGTCACCGATCTCAGCCTGCAGTGCCAGAGACGCCAAAATCATCGCATTCTCCATGTTACAGCGCATTCGCTCCTCCAAAATATCCTTCCGCAGTTGCAGGTAATACTGATGCTTGGTCATAGGGTGCCTTAGGAGAGGGCAGAAAAACCCCAGGATAAAGTCAGTGTGTGTGGATATAAACATATATATAAAAAAATAAAAGTCAAAACAGGAAGAAAATACAAATCAAGAGCTCTCACTGAATAAAAAAAAAAACTTTTGGATTAAATCATGTAAAAAGGTTACAAGCTAAATTCAAAAATTGATGACAGAGGTCCAGACGTCCTGCTGCATGAATCATTTCATAATATGCCAATACAGTATAGGGCAACTCTGAATGTCCAGGCTTCGACGCATGGCAAGGAAAACATCCGAAAACCTAATGCACAGTATGAGCTTGAAAAGTAGGTCAAGGTCACTTACACACAAACTCATCCTAGCACTCATAGTAGTACGCCAGCATACCAAGCTTCAAAGCTCCTCCCCTCCGCACGTGGCAAGTAAATGTCCAGAAACTAAAGCATGATGGACTGAACCCATCACTTACCAGGGGCAGGAGCTAATAAAAGGTGTGGGGTGCCAATATTTTTGATCAGAGCAAATCCAAAGTGTGTGTTACTGGAAAAAAAAAAATCCATAGTGATAGACCATAGATAAATCTCCAAATAAAATAATTTTTTTTTTAAAAAAAAGGAAAAATGGAAGGAGCGTAATCGGCTTCAGACAGAAACATGTTTACTAATGAATTTTCTTTCACGTTTAATAAATAATTACATATTTTAATTTGATTTAAAATGATATCTTGAAACCCATTCTAATGCTGACTTGAATTTTGAAAATGAAAATAATGAAAATTTGAATGACATAAAATAAGAAGAAACCGGTGTCATCGCCCCGTCCCCTGTTTGTATCAAAGCATTTTACGGGCCACTCTGTCAAAATACTCAATATTAAAATTAAACTCTCAGTCAGACCCAGTTAAAGCCAAAACAAACAGGACAAAGTCCTGCACCCAGTTCTAAGTCTCATAGAAATAGCAGAACAAGAACCGCCTCGCCATGACATACTGAATGAAGCTGATGTCATCATGGAAGAACTTGATGCGCAAGAATAAGGTGAAGTTGACGTCCGTTTTCCTCTTCTTCGGATCGTCCTTCCAGCCGTCTGGAGCCACCTTGGAGATTTTGGCATTGGACTCAAGGAAAAAGAACTCGTTGTCTGTGAGGACAAACAAACAAACAAAAAACCCAAATAAATAAAGGCCGACAAAACACATCAATTGAATTTTTAAACAGCCAATCAGGTTCGGATATGTAAATTAAGTCAATAGAGTCTCACCTTTCAGGTACGCGAGGCCAAAGAGGTGATGCTCCACCAGTCCTAGGTGCGCAATCACCATGTCTAATACATCCTTACACATGGCCTTCATATCACAGCTCACCTCCAGCTTCTGCCCGTTCAACAGCACCACGAACACCTTCCGCTGGCTCTCCTCCACCTTTCCAGACTTATTCTAAACATACACAAGCGCACACACACTTCAGTAGAAAGGCTCATAACATTTCCACACACACACCTTATCAATACCATAAAGGCAGAATATGCAAATATATGCAAAATTTCCCTGCAGTACCATTATGGAAGACGGAACATTTAAAACCACGCATGGTTCGGAGGACATCTTGGCAAACTCGGGGCCAAAGAAATTCTACAGATGACAAAATAATAAAATATATTAAAGATGGCATTTAAATAATAAAATCGGAACACATAACCCATATACAGACACACACACACACACACACACACGCGCACCTCCTAATCTCTCACCTTGGTTTTGCGACCGTTGATGTCCATCATGCTGCTCTTCATCGCCTCCCGAAGATCGTTAATGGAATTGTGAGACTCGTCTCCAGAATAAAGGCTGGAACGGAACAGTGGATTCGACAATCTGGACATAAGCAACTCGGTCCTGAAAGCCTCCTCTGGTCCCACATCGTACAACCTACTCTCAGAGAGAGCAAGAGAACAAGGTGTTCATTCCATTCATTTTCTGTAACCGCTTAATCCTAATTAGGGTCGCAGGGTGGCTGGTACCCATTCCAGCCGACTTGAGGCGAGGGGAGAGTACACCCTGTACAGCTCACCAGGCCATCCCAGGGCAGAAACACGCTGACGGCTATGCAGCTACTCTTGCCAAGAGTCAGCAATGGTTCTTTTACATGAACCTCTCACCATAGACGCTGAGAGACATGACTGGCCTTTGATAACCCAGTTAGCTGCACTGGGGGGACAGTGACAACCCGTGGGGAGTGGGGCTCGAACCCCCCAACCTGAGGATAGGTGACCCAGCACCTTTACCACCGGGCCACCACTGCTCGGGAACAAGGTGTCAAAGGACAAACCCCAAGATTGCTTATATACACTCAGCACAATACTTCAACTGGGCAGTGGTGGCTAATCCAAAAAGGTCAGCGGTTCAAATCCCCACTGTTACCATTGCTGGGCCCTTGACCTTTAATTGCTCAACTCATATAAAAATGATAATTTTAAGTCACTGTTGATAAGAGCGCATGCCAAATGCTGTAAATCCACTTCACTCTAGATAAATTGTGTGTGTGTGTGTGTGTGTGTGTGTGTATGTATATATATATATATATATATATATATAAAAATTTACGGGCAATGGTGACCTGGCGGTAAAGGTGCTGGATCGCCACTCCTAAGGCTGAGGGTTTCTGCCCTGCGATGGCCTGGTGAGCTGTCCAGGAAGGATTCTGTCCTCGTTAAGAGAGAGAGTGGATACATGCAAGGGCCAGTGATGCCAGAAGCATGTCAACACACCAGTGACCAGGATAAAAAAAAAAAAAAAAAATGACAGGTCCCTCCCACTGGAGGTTTATCTGGATTATTGAGGCAAAATATACAATCTGTGACCTCAGCACATTTTTTACTGATTAAAATATCTGAGCGGGGTTTACTACAAGACGCAGACCCAAACCCAAGACCTTCATGCTGAGAGGCAAGGCGAAAAGTTCGTCTTCCGAACATTTATTTCCCATAAGAAACCATTAAAATGAGAATAATCCGTTCCCAGGTCCCCATAAAACATAATTTTCTACTAAATAAGCCTTAAAACTACACAAAAATATACCTTATTTTATGTATAATAAATGTGCTATTGTATTGTAATTAAAGAAATAAACTGTACTGTATAATAAAGTGGTTTTATTTACCTTTGTGATGGTAGTTGACGGCTTGATGGAATGGAGTGGGAGGAGGAGGGAGGGAGGGACTTACTGTTTGGAAGGAGAGTTTGGAAACGCCTACCGTTTGGAAACACGCATAACCACATACGCACCCTTAATAGCTTCCTTGTTCTTAAGGATGGTGGTAGACTTAGCGTCCTGGTACTGGGACGCTGAGTCACACAAACGCACACCTCGTTCGTGTTTTTCAATGATCTCCGCCTGTGGTGGGTCTTTTTCGGTCCCATAATAGCAAAAGTACACTCAATATGGTCCAAAATGTCTATCAAACACAAACCACTTCCGCACTCAAAGAAAGGGGGTGACGAACTGTGACGCCGTGAGCGTGCGTCAGCTTCTCGTGGCCGCCACCGTGGCGCTGTTCGACCGCGTGGTTTGATTCGTCCGCCGAAAACTAGTTCGTCAGCAGAGACAATATGCTCGCAAATTTAATGTTCTTGAGGCGAAAAGTTCGTGCGCTTAAGCGTTCGTCAGCAGAGGTTTTACTGTATTATAAAAACTTGTATAAAATCATTGTTTTGTTGGTTATAATAACGGTTTAAAATACCATCTAGTGGTTTAAATACAACCCTAAATGGTCCAGTACACACGCTAGTGTAAAGTCGAAGGTTTTAACCCACACTTTTTTAGCAGTTTTCTAAATGATGTAGTGGGAGGAGTTACAATCAAGAGGAGGTGAAGTCACACTTTAATGTTTTGGCTCATCCAACAATCACATCATTATGACTAAGGCTCATTAATGGCTGGCTGATTTATTACCACTTGGTTGATGTTGGGGGTAAATGCTTGGGCAGTCAGGGTCATCTGAAGGTTAAACTCAACTTTTTGGGCAGTAGCATGATAAATACCAGTAACAAGAACAACACAAACCTCAGTATAAAGCGCTGTGTGTGTGAGTGAGGACAGTACCTGTGTCTCTGTGCCATGCCTTCATTCTCGGACAGTCCCACCTGTGAACTGAAACGCCGCAGCTCATCCGGCCTCTTACCTGCACGAGAAAGAAACATTATCTTTCCATTTATTCATCCCTCCCTCCCTCCCTCCACACACAGAGAGAGAGAGAGAGAGAGAGAGAGAGAGAGAAAGAAAAAAAAACACAGCGTGACACTGGAAGAGAGTGAATGTGTGTGTCTGAGAGAGAGCGAGAGAGAGAGATGGATGAGCAGACAGTTAGAGTCGTACCATGTCTGTAATCTGGGTCTGATGAGGTCACTGATGGACTCTCACTGGATGAGCTATAATCACTCTGATAACTTCTGTGCGAGTGCATAGGGTCTGAAATCACACACACGAGAGCGAGAGAGAATTAAATTGTTAAAATCTACTTATTTCTAAAACAGTGTCTTGATGTTTCTATATTAAAATACAGATGTTTATGACTTGAATATATTCTAATCTTTGTGAATCTATTTATTACATTTTGTTCATAAAAAAGCATTCCAGTTAATTCAAGTTACAGCTGGATCCATCCACAAAGTGTGTGTTGCGGGTTTGGGTCTCTGTATGTATGCGTCTGTGATTCTGTGTGTGTGTGTGTGTGTGTGTGTGTGTGAGAGAGTGTGAGAGAGAGAGAGAGAGAGTGTTTAAACTTTGACTATTTAAACTCTGCTGCTGTTCATTTCTAGTTATGACACGGCACTCTGTAACAAGTTCGGCTGAACCTGTAAATCCAGCCCGCGTGCCAGCGAGAGTCGAGTGTTTAACATGAACAGCATTCTGGATGGCGGTTTGAAACGTAGCACCAAAGTGTGAGGTGTGTTTTCATTTGTCAGCAAGTGAATGATGACATCAGGGTGTGAGATCTTGATTCGTCCTCAATAGCTAGAATTAATAGCCACCACAAAAACACACGACCTGTTTAAATGACGGGTGATTGTGCTCACATGCTCCATGTGGATGTTCTCTGTTACCCACAATCCACTTTGAGGATATTTCAGGTCTAACAACTGCACAGATCAGCTTTAGAGACATAATCCGCTAAAACTAAAACATACTGAAGTTGAACATTTTCCAAAATTACACAACACTGGATAAAAGCTCGGGCTGATTGCAGGAGCTCACACCTGAATTCACTTCTCTCAACTACTCCCTATAAACACAAACCGCACGCTCACCTCTGCGCCAGAAGATTGTCTTACATCATGTCCCTGCTTCCCTGTGTTCTCTCTGGCTCCTGGTTCCAGTGCTTAATGTTTATGTTTCTCTTCATCATATTTTATATATATATATATATATATATATATATATATATATATATAAATAAATAAATAAATAAATGTCACAGTACAAAATTAAAAAGTTTTTACTTAATTACTACATTTTACTACATTAATACTGTATTAATGAGTAAGACTGTCTATAGAATGTGTTTAAGAAGCATATTTTAGCGCATGTAATATGATACATAAGGTTTAACTTCCGGTTGATCATTCATGCATGTAACATGATGCATAGGGTTTTACTTCTGGGTACAGAACTCGCGGATTATCTTGATTCATGAGAGGGGCCGGAACCGAACCACCACGAATAACGAGGGCCTACTGTATTTATATTTTATTTGCATCTTGTGCATTATTTTTAATGTTTAATTGTTATTATAAGCATTTATAGCATTCAATATGTATTTATTGATATTATATACACATATACGTCAGTCGGGGGGTTGGGGGGGGTGATCCTACTTCGCGGATTTCGATGGTCACGTGGGGATCTCGGTCCCAATTCACCGCGGTAAGTGAGGGATCAGTGTACCTCTTTTGTGCAGGTTAAACCAACATGTGTATAAATTAAAGCAGAAACTGAGTGCAAATTAAGAGACACATGCACAGATTACCTGAGCGCCTGCGAGAAAATTAAACAAACACCTCAGGAGATTAAACCTCCACGTATGCAGATTAAACCTGTGTGTGAGTGAATAAACCGCTGTCTGTTAGATTAAATATCTGCAGGCATGAATTAAACCTGTCACTGGGAGCAGGGATGAAACCTCACTGAGGTTAATAACGTCAGACTCGTCCCACACTCATCAGCTATTAAAAGGAGAAATAAAGAATCTTTCATTCATTAAAACAGTGAAACAAAAATCTCAGCGAGCGCGCGAGTCTAAACACTTCACTCAGGGGCAGTGAAGCGCCACCCATTCCAGAACACCACCACAGTCCACCAACAAACACAAACCGACTGCGGAAACGAGGACGTTCAGCGCAAGTTTAAACCTCTAGAATGTTCTCCCAGTTTATGCCCGAACACAGTGATGGGATTTAAACTCATGCTGGCATCGTACAAACCGGCGCAAAATGATGTGTCTGACAGAGCAAAAGGTCAAAGGTTAAACGTGTACAGTTTCTGCAGAATGATTTAAAATCCCTTCAAGGATATCAACTTTCATTTAATAATATACTATAATTCCTTTAGTCCTTAATCCCTCGTTCATCATCCATTAAACTCCTTGCATTCTTTTTCTTTCTCTCTTTTTTAAACCCTCTACTTTGTGCTGCTTTTCTTCTTTGTCTCCCTTAAACTCAGAAAAGAAATGAAAGATGAGGAGAAAGTGGAGGACGGAAGAAAGGATGGATGGATGGATGCTCGTTAATGACTGACGCTCAACTCAGACATGTGACCATTTGTATGCCCCTCCCCCATCAATATGCTTGTATATAAATCGCTGTCCCTCCATCTTCCAAACAGACTGTCTGTCTTACTGTCTGTCCAGCTACTTCCCCTCTTCCTGTCCATCTCCCTCACGCCCTGTCTGTCTCCCTCCTCATCCTTCTACCAGTCTCCCCTCCTTCCCATTGTCCCCTCTCCCCCATTTCTTGTTCGTCCGTCTATCCACTGCTCCTCCTCTGCCCATTGGTCTGTGCTTCTCCACATTCTATCCTTCCCTGTCGATCTCCCATCCTCCCTCCCTCTCATAAACACAAACACCCAAACAGGAAATGAGGCGGGGATTCCTGTGATGTGGGTAATAACGCTTTACATCAGCAGAACCTCAGTTCCTGCTCGGCAGCTCAAAGAAGCTTAATTAATTACAGGTGGGGATGAGAGTCATTACTATACAGTGCACACACACAAAATACCTACACATAGATCTGCATGCACCTAAAAACATCTGCACCCTTTTTATATTTCCATACGTCATTGCTTATCTTTTTTTTTTACTTTTCTGACAATCAAAAATAAATAAATAAAAAACAAACATCACTCTGGATTTCCGTATGTATGCAAAACCTGAGCATGTAACAGGAAAAAAAAAAAAATAATGGAGGCCAGGAAGGAGTGAGGAGATGGAGAGATGAAACCACAGAACACACTGCCAGACGACACGTCTACAGAAAAACACTCCGCGCTCCATTTACTCTCCGTTCAGAGCAGAACTGGCTGTCGGGCTGAAAGACGAAGATGGAAAGAAAATATTTGGGTTTGTCCATCACACATGCTGAAGCCGTAATGACAGCAGAGAAGGGTTCAGTCAGGCAGCGTGGTGAAACCAGCGCAGGGAGGCTCATCGACCCAAAAACACGTGGCGTCTAGAGAACGGATGGATTTACGCAAACGCATAGAGAGGAACGAGTACGGACCTACCGAACGGAGCACCCTGAAGTATTCCACACAGGAACAGGAAGTCCATCACTTCACTTGTCCTGGAAATCCACTTCTCCCATGCGGATTCCTTCAGCACTGACAACTACATAGCAGTGTACCTCGCCCCAGAGCGTGTTCTAATCTCAAAACACAGCCACTTCGTCACCTCGCACCGTCCGGAACAGGTGTTTCTTCATATTAATGCAATTCAAACTTTGTTTAGCATTTCATGGAGCGAAAGCCGCGCATCAGCTCGACTGCGTCGCATCAGACTCAAGCTGACAAGCTTTAAAGTAATGATTGATGGCTTGCAGACTGCACAGATCAGACTGTAATACTGTGCACGATTAATTTTTGGTTAAACAATCCCTCCAAAGCTCTCTCACACACACACACACACACACACACACACACACACACACACTCAAAGGCCACAATTATACATCGCTCTAATTAGTTCCAGGAATCTGGACCCTGCTGCCACAGTGAGTCACATAAAAGATCTGGCGTAGACCAACACACTCCAAGTCTCTCCACCTCCTCCAGCTAAAGCGCTGCCACAGCGCTTCATGCCAGGAAACGCCGGAGCTTTTTACGGGCCAGGAAATTGCAGCGACAGAAAAACTGTCATCCTGGGACAACTAAAAACTGGAAGGATCTAGTTGTGCACAGTAGCATCTATTCAATGTAATATCACACACACACACACACACACACACACACACACACACGATCAATTCTTACTCACCATCTATGGCCTGACTGAGTGCATGCAGCTTCTTATGTCTCTCTCGAAGTTTATCGTAAGCTTCACCCATCGACTGCACTGAGCGATGACTCTTTGTGAACTCCAGGCCTTCAAAATCCCCGTAAGGCACATCCCGGATCTTCGAAGTTGATTTCAGTCTGCTGGACGAATGGGTACTGAGCGCACTGCTTCCGCGCCGGGCGTCTTCCAGTGCACCAAACCGCAGCAGCTCCGGGTCCAGGTAGGCTAAATCAACGGACGACACCCAGTTCTTCCTCCGGTGATGCGGCATTGATCGGCGATCCGGCTCACTGAGCTTACCTTTCGTCTTCTGCTGACGCGCAAAGGGTTCAGGAGCGGTCTCGGATGGAGGCGGGGTCTGTCGGATATTTTCAGCCTGGGTGGGCAGCGAGCTCATGGAGCGGCTCAGACCTCGATTCAGAGCGGCCTGCTCTTGTGAGCGTGCCCGGTAACGCTCCAGCACGCGATGGGCTGCACTTCGACCTGACCGGGGAGTGGGGGTGGGGGTGGGGGGGGGGACATGCATTTAAATCATTTTATAAATATTGCATCAAGTGATTTTTAAAAAGTGACAATTATAAATTATAGCGGAGTAGGGGAAAAAAAGAAAAAAAAAAAAAGTACAGCTATGTGCAGCTGGATGGTGGTGCAGCAGTGACCACCTCCACCTGAGGACATTTCTGTGTGGCATTTACAAGTTCTCCCGATGTGTGTGGGTTTCCTCTGTGGTATGCCGGTTTCGTCCCAAAGTCCAAAAAACATGCACAGTAGGCTAATTGGCTTTTTTAAAACCATCCCCAGGTATGAGTGTGAATGGTTGTGTATGTTTGTGTTGGCCCTGTGATGCTCTGACAAGCTGTTCAGGGTGTACCGCGCCCTCACCCAGAGTCGACCAAGATGGATGCCAGCCTCCCCGCGACCCTAATTAGGATTAAGGGGTTCAGAAAACAAATGAATGGGTTACATGGGTGTAGAAAGTATAGATTTTTTTTTTTTGTATTTAACGAGCTAAAAAAAATATATACAAAAATTATTTACTTTATTTTTCACATGTGCAAAAAAATACTTAACCATAATACTTTTTTTTTAATCGTGTACTGTACTCTAAAATCCCTACCATATTAAAAAAACCCAACATCTCAAAAGAAAATAATGAACTAACTACCTAAACAAATAAATAAATAAAATATAATACAAACAGGAGGATTAAATGGGTTAGTAGGTAGTAGTAACATCCTTGTTGCCATGACAATGTGACTCTAATGGTTGTTTTAATTAATAAGCTACTCCAGCATGAGCGTGACTCCACCTCGTTAAGGAAACACATCAACCCGACAGAAATTCCAACACAACTCATGACAATGATGACAACGTATCGTCATAGCAACAAACTCCACACCCAACTTGGAGCACAAACCAAACCGTGATGAGTCATCACCCAACATGCTCTTCACACCAGTCATAACTTCTACACATCACCAAGACAAAGCCGCACCGAGATGAAACTGGGCACCGGGAACATACCGACAGTCCAAAACCACAAACTAACGACTGTGTGTGTGTGTGTGTGTGTGAAATCGATAGCATGCCACACTTACATAAGCAGCTCTGTTTATGTTTGTATTCTCTGTAGCCGTCAAAAAGGCTCTTCAGAGCTGGGACCACTCGCTCAGATTTTCCAGAGTGAATCTCTCCGGTTCGGGTTTATATCCGACTCAATCATGGCAATCATTCATCGCTTGGACACGAAAGAAGAACCGAAGTATGAAGAGAGAGAATTAAAAACAGAACGAGAGCTCACACTATTTCTAGTTAAGGGGCTCAACGTGCAGTTTTATTGCCCTTTAAATAACTAACTGGATTATTTACTTTTGGAGCTATACACTGATCAGCCACAACATTATGAATACCTTCCGAACACTGATCTCCCTTCAGGCACCAAAACAGCCCCGACTCATCAAGGCATGGCATCCACTACACCTCAAGCGTGTGTGTGTGTGTGTGTGTGTGTGTGTGCGTGAGTGAGTGTGTGCGAGTGTGTTGTATCTGGCACCAAGCTGTTAGTTGAAGATCCTTCAATTCTTCTGAGATGTGAGGCAGAGCCTCCACGGAGTGGTCTTGTTTCTCCGGCACTCCCCAAAACACCTTTCTGATCGTATTATATAATCAGGTAAATATCTCAAACCCATGGTCATGTTCCTCAAACCATTCTAGAAACCTGCAAATGTGACAAGACCATTCCCCAGAGGAGACGTACTGTGATTGGTCAGCAACAACATTTAGATGTCAATGTAGCATCCATGTGGACTCCAGTACCCAAAGATTCCCAGCAGATAAATACCCAGAGTCTCACACTGATTCTGCGGACTTGTCTTCTTCCCATAGTGCATCCTGGTGCCATGGATTCTCCAGCAAAAGGTTCACTCATATGGAAGGCTATCTTAGCCGTCTCTGGGCAAAGACAGGATACACTCTGAGCAGCTCACCGGTCCATTGCAGAGCAATACACACACACACACACACACACACACACACACACACACACACACACGTTTCCTGAGTTGGATATGGATTTTTTTGTTTATGATGACCAATCAAGGGTGTATCTGTGTTGGGCTTGCGTGTTTCCCCACATGCATGCTTGGGTTTCCTTTGGGTAATCAGGTTTCCTCCCACAGTCAAAAGATATGCACATCAATAGTACTTGCCTTAGGTGTTAGTGTGAATAAATGTGTGTGTTGACCCTGTGATGGACTGGCAAACTGTCCATGGTGTACTCCACCTTTGCTCAGATTTGGCACAACCCCCTTCCCCCCACCCCCCCAACCTCCGTGTTCAGCACCTCAGCAAATAAGAGATTGAATAATATAAACGACTGTATTATGAATTAACTGTAAAGAAATGTTATGATTTATCTCTCAAATCTTCGGAAGTGGATCCAGGAGAGCAGAAAGACTGCGCAAAATAAACTCTAAATAAGAGAGAGACTGAAATAAAGAATAAAACTCACAGGCAGGTTTTGTTTAGGCATGGCGGGACAACTCAGGGAGGAAACGTGCCTGAGGCCCTTCTGCTGGGTCAGGTTAAAACCAGAGCTGGGATAAGAGGAGAAACATCACCATGCCACAAGTTAACACAGACAAGCATGTGCGCTAATCCACCACACGCTACGGCCAGAGTCCTGGGAAAGTCGCAGGTAGGACAAGAAGACTGTCTACAATAAACACTACAGGAAGTTTACAGGTGTTCGAGGTAAACAGACGCAGGTGTATGAAATAACTAGGTGCTATTTAAAAGCCTGTTAGCAACATGCTTCTCCATTAGCAACACACTTCTGCTTCATTGTTATCCAGCAAAATTAGCATAAGATCCAGTCAGTGATCTCCAGAAACTGGAAACTAAACACTACAAAACAGTGCCACATCTCTATAACCCCATTCTCTCTTTACTTTCCACAATTCTACCACAACACAGCCTGGTGGGACGCAGTTGCCAATAACAAACAAAGTACAATGAAACACGGTGCAAATTCTGAGGCATGTCGACGCAGACAAGTTGAAACACGAGGGCTGGCAGTCAAACTGTAAATAAATCTGAGCTCATAGACAGGAAAAAAAAAATTCCCTTCAGATTACCTCACAGAAGGTTTGAAACAATGAGGAAGGTAGAATTTTGTGGTACATGTAATATGTACATGACATTTTCATGAATAAAAAAAAGATAGAACGAATAAAAAGTATGTGGAGACAATGCCATACAGCAGTTACAGTTAGTTTATAAAAAGCAGCTTCACTAGCATTAAGAGCAACTTGACCAATTTTAAATGGAACTAAAATGACTAACCCAGTTTACGATTCGAACTACAGTGTCTATCAACACTTCCAATACAAATAGCCAACTAGTTTATAGTTGCAGGACCAAATCTTATGACGTTAGCTCATCGTTTACATGTTTTAATAGCTGCTAGCCAAATTTAAATAGCCACTAGCCCAGTTCCACAGCTGCCAAGTTAGTTTTAAGAGTGTACTATTTTACAGATGCTAACCCAGGTTTTACTCGTCCGTTAGTTAGATTTACTACCTGCGAGCCCAGATACACCAGATGCTAGCCCAAATTTACTATCTGCTAGTCCAGATTAACTAAATGCTTGCCAAGATAGACCACCTGTGAGGCCGGATTTACTAGAAGTTAACCAAAGTTTACTAGACATAAGCCCAGATTGGGTAGCCACTAGCCAAAATACAGTAGCT
The DNA here is from genome assembly GCA_024760905.1 of Plotosus lineatus. Classification (NCBI taxonomy): domain Eukaryota; kingdom Metazoa; phylum Chordata; class Actinopteri; order Siluriformes; family Plotosidae; genus Plotosus; species Plotosus lineatus. The sequence continues at coordinate 63,333,021 of CM045735.1, read as the reverse complement.
GTTAGCTAAGATTTTCTGGCCGCTAGCCATTTAAATACCTGCCAGCCCAGGTTTCCAGCTTCTAGTTCAACTTTACAGCCACCACCTCAAGTTTTATTAGCTATTATCACAGTTTTACACTGACTGAAGCAACTAGGCCAATTTTACAGCAGATATTTTAAAGAAACTACCGTATTCGACCTGATAACTGCCCAGGTTGCTTTAAAAATTAGAGTGAGTGGGCGCTTATTAAAATGTTACCAGCAGAGTGGAATGGTAAGTGCTTACTACCATCGAGTTGGAAAACATGAATAATAACAGAACAATAAAAGAGTTTTACTGGTATTTGAGTTATTCATTTTGTGATATCAACCAAACTACTTACATGAAAGCCGAAAAAAAAACAAAAAACAAAAAAACAGAAAAGCATAATTTTGTTTTTTTAAAAAGACCCCTTACTTTTCCCTCCCGATCCTCTTCTTTTCCTTTCGGCTGTTCCCTGAAACATCTTCCCGGTAGTAAAATCGAGCCAATCAATACGAATGTCAACTTTAGCACATGCCACGTTGAACCAATCAACATGAACATAAACAAAAGCACATGTTCAGGAACATCCTTAAATTTATGAAGTTAGTCAGCAGGAGAATCGGGTGAAAAATACTCATCACTTTCTGATAGGTCCATATCTCTCTCTCTCATCGCTCCATTCATTCAGAGCATCCCATAATTTTGCTGTAGCAGTTTCCAATGGTTCATTGGTTGTTGGACATTTACCAAGAGAACAGCAAAATATTTCCCGTTTTTTAAAACACAACGGAACAATCAAGTGTTGTTACTGATGAACATTACAGACACTCCGCAGTGGCAGGCGGTCTTGAGATACCGTGTAAACTCACTTTTACAGACAGTGAACGCCTCATTTTACCATTACAGAGACTGATTGAATAAAACTGGTAAGTTTGATCTAGAGCAGGGGTCATCAACATGGTGCCCGCGTGGTGCCCCACCAGGTCACCCACAAGGACAACACGAGTCGCCCGTGAGCCTGTTTATGGGTCGGGAACCTATGGTCATCATGTTCATGTCTCTCAGCTTGTCTGGGAACGCCTTGGTGCCCCCCGGAAGAGCTGGAGGAAGTGGCTTGGGAGAGGGATGTCTGGGCCTCTTTGCTTAGGTTGCTGCCCCCGCGACCTGCCCCCGGAAGAAGTGGAAGACGATGAATGAATGAAGTTTGATCTACGATTTTGCTACCAGCACACATGGGTGGTTATTAGACGCAAGATCAAAAACATTGGGGGGGGGGGGGGGGGGGGGGTTAATTACGTCGAATACAGTACCCAGTACTCCAGCAATTATCTTCAAGCTAAAAAGCCATTGTTTTATGGTCACTATTAAACAGTTTACATTTAAATCAGCCTGTCCTTGGATTAGTCAAAATTATAGCAGCCCAGAGGCAGCAAGTAAAGCAGCGTCACATGACTTTTACCACGTCAGTATTTTATTTTCCACACAGCCTTTCCATAAAAGCTGCTAAGTCACAATATAATAAAATATTTGGGTTTTCAAAACCAAATAAAGTTTCAGTGGCCATGAAGAAACAATTGTTAACCATCAGTCAAATTCATAAACAGTGGCTCCTGGCAGCCAATCAGCAACAAATGTTAATCATTGCAGTGTTAAAAAAAAAAAAGTGTGTAACCTGAGTGGGTGTGCACAAGTACGAGTGTGCTAATATCGTAATATAGTGTGGGGTGGGGGAATAGGAGGATCCTCATTTTGGACTCTTCAGGAAAATCTGATTTACCTGCAGGCAAACCTTTACCACGCAATCGCTCCCGAATCTCTTTACTCCTCTCAGGTAGGGAGTCCCTGTCAGTTTGGGACAGCAATCCATCCAGCTGTGGAGGAAGGGGGGGGGGGGAGATGGAATACAGTGATATTTGAGAAGAGAGGGGGTCATGGAGGTAGAGAGCATTTAATGAGAAAGGCAGATTGTGTAAGAGTGATGCATGATGGTAAAGAATGCACACAAAAAAGCAAAAACTAAAAAAACAACCCCCCCCAAAGGTAAAAAATATGGAGAAGTAATTGGGGAAGAGTTTGGGCATGAAGAAAAGAAAGTGTGATTAAAAGGAGGAAGTAAAGAAGGGAAATGACGACAGAGGGTGTGATTCATTCTGAATTGTGCACCTGATGTGCAACTTCAAGGTGTGGAGCGACAGGGCGGAGAACCGGAGAAGAGGGTGAACAATACTTCAGGTTTTCTTCCTGGCTCTCGGATTGGAAAAAGGCGAAGTGAGACTGATGACGTCACAGGCTGTTATCTGTGCTCATAAGGTGGAGATTGATGTGAGAGGATTAAATGAAAGCAGCTTGTGGCATGAAGTGACAACTTACGAGCTCGGAGTTATGAACCAGAGTTACAGCAAACTTCACTGCCAAGTCCAAATTACTACAAAACCCCTTTGTGTTTACAACTTCATATAAAGGGCTTGCTAACATTATCGTTTCTGGAGCAACAGCTCTAGGCTGACTATGTAAACATTAAATCACTTCTATTGAAGCCTAAACAGTGCAAACAGTACACGGACGAGAACAACCGAACACAGTTACTTCATCCAAGAGCCAACACTTCACAGACCACCTGCAAACAGAGCAAACTGATAGGAAAAAAAACAAGGAAGAATGAAAGAAAGTAAAAGAGGACACAGGAAGGTACAAAGAAAAAGTGTGAGCAGTAGAAGTGTGACGTGGCATAGTGGGAGCACCTGAGACAGACTGCCGAGCACCAGGCGCACCAGCTTCCGCACGTACGAAAAGGACGGATCGCACGTGGAGTTACGGACATGCGTACTACAGACGTCCAGGAGGGAGCGCACGGAGAGACGCGTCAACGTCGAGTCCTCACACATCTTCAGCAGAATACCGTTCAGGTGCTCACTCAGCTTCATCGGCTAACACACACACACACACACACACACACCATGTATAAACGTAGAGCAAGTGTAATTCAATCTTATTCAATTTGAATTAACGTAAATGTATAATTACATACAGACTATTCTAGAAATATTTGCTGCCTTTTTTTTTTACCTGGCTTTGAGGAATCTCATAGTCTGCGCCCCAAAACAAAGTCATACCCAGTGAGTACATGTGCATCTGAAAAACATTGAAATACATAAAATAATATTTCCACATGCCTGTGATGACTGTAACACTGCCCCTCGAACGCCTCAGGATCTGCCTAGCTCTACCAAATGATCTTTTATGTTGTTTTGCAACCCTTCAACTGCCTCTCGAATGAATGCCTTGCAAACTGCTTGTACGCCATCAAATCATATCCTGAACCTGCTTCTCAAATGGACTCCTGAATTTCTCCACAACACTTTAAATGCCTTTTGAACTCCTTCGGAAACTGCTTTCAGAGCTGCCCTGTAACCCGCCTCTGGGACTAGCCAGCAACCTGCCTCTAGAACTAGCTCATAGCCCGCCTAAAGAACTGCCCAGAAACGCTTCCCAACATGCCCCCCCCCCCACTGCTTTGCAGCCCATCCCCCAAAACTGCCTCACAACATGCCTCCAGAACTGCCCTGAAACCCGTCCCCAGAACTGCCCTCATCTCGGTGATCTAGAAAATGTAGAACCTGGCAACCTCGGTCTGCTGTGCTCAAAAACTGCTCATGGTTTCATCATCATTGATGCCTATTCCAACTTTAAGCTGCTGTGTACAACTCCACGCTGCCTTCATTCAAACAGTTCACATTTTAATAATTTCCAACTTTTTATCAACACATGACCTGCTTCAGAGAATCTCTACCAAAAGAAAAAAAGGGAAACAGGTTGGCTCTTTAAATGTCACAATCAGCACTGAAGCCGCCACGGCATAATCGGAGTGTTTAATAAAACGAGGGACATTCAATGTGCATATTGTGCAATTTACCAGGGCTGGTTTTATCCTTAAAGCCTCTGTTAGAACAGTACAAACAGTACAAAAATCCGCCTGCGCACTGGACTCAGTTCTGATTCCTGCTTTATGGAACTCAGCAATCACACATTTCACCATTTTATTTCAAAATAACAAATTGAGGACTTTTATGCCTCTTGTTAGTCCAGGATGGAGACCAGACAGTAATATGATGGAATATCATGAATATGCTGGGAATTAAATTCAACACACACACACACACACCAATTATTGTGGGATGCATAATGTGTTTCCATGCCTCTTACCCTAACCATTACAGCTAAATCCCAAACCCTAAACCAAGTCCAAACCATCAATACAGCCATTTGACTAAGGGAGAACCCAAAAAAAAAAAAAAAAAAAAGTTATTCAGATCCTCAACATGTAGCACGCGCACACACACACACACACACACACACACACACACACACACACACACCTTTTGTTCTACACTAAATGAGGCTAATCTCTCACCATGCAGTACATGTGTGTATGTATAGTAATAATCATAAGAATACAGTGATATGTGCAACTTCTGGCTTGTACAGGCAGAGCAAGAGAGATATTGCAGAGGGAGAGAGTGCGAGATAGAGACCGAGAGAGAGATGGCATACCTAAATAAAAAAAAGCAAAACCACATTCTTTGGTTTGCCAAAGAATTCAGCAGATTCTTTCACCCTGCTTTAAGAGAACAAGCTTGATATCTCTGCCTGAAATACGACTCTGCAGTGTGTTTGTGTGAGTGAGGGAGTTACAGAATTTAAATAAATAAGTCAATGCTTTTAAGTTGTTCTGTATAATGAACTATAAGCTCTCATTACTTTAAAGTATTACAAGCTCTGGAGAAATTGGACATCTTAGATTTCAGTCATTTGTATGGAATGTGTGTATCAGAAAAGAACAATAACTTATAAATGCATCGAGTAATTTTATAAAACTGGAAGACAGTGTCAGATGGATATCGCTGAACTATAAAGGATTGAGAGACATCCACTGAGCCGGAGCGGAATAATAGTTCTAGTGCATACACTACACAGGACCATGAGGAATCTGTTTAAATATAGGGTTTTTTATATAGCATCTTATTTTCCTTTTGGCTATTCCCTTTTATTTTTTCAGGGTCACCGCAGCGAATCATTGCATGTTTGATTTGGTTCATAGGTTTTTACGTCGGATGGCCTTCCTGACACAACCCTTTAGCGAGGGACAGAAACACGCTGACGGCTTTGTAACTCCTCTTTACGAAAGTCAGCAATGCTTCTTTTACATCAACCTCTCACCATAGACAGTGAGAGACATGGCCCGCCATTGATAACCCAGTTAGCTGCACTGGGGGGGGGGCAGTGACAATCTTGTGGAGAGTGGGACTCGAACCCCCAACCTTAGGATCAGCACCTTTTACCACCAGGCCACCACTGCCCCCTTTAATATATGTGAGCCACTCCACGGAAAGTAGGCTTTTGGGTCCAAAAATGAAAAATGAGATTTTTACACAGTCAGATCGAGGCGGCCCAAAGCTGCAAAATGCAGCAAAAAGTTTGTCAAGACCTTGAAAACTGAGCGAGTGATGCCATTTCTTGTATCAGCATTCAACTAAAAATTTCAAAAGACGTTTTAGAGAAAAATGAGCACAAAGATTGCACTTCTTCCAACATCATTAGTCCTTAGCAACCAAACATTTTTATACACACCTCAGCCATATAAACTTTTAGAAAACATGTCTAGGAAGAGTTTTATGAAGAGATGATCAGAGAAATCATCCTCATTTTAATCGGACACGCCCTTTTTAAACCCATCAGTCACTGTGGTAACCCCCAAAAAATTAACCAAAAATGAATTTTTTTCCAATTCTGTTTATTCCAATAAGATCAGTATGTATCTTTTTGACCATTATATAACGGTTCAAATGCCTTCAAATGATACTGATTGAAAAAAAAAAAAAAACAAAACTGTCAGGTTCAAACAACCACACTGAAATTAAGAAAACTAATAAATATATATATATATATATATATATATATATATATATATATATATATACACATAAATAAATAAAACCATACAACAAAACTCTCTGATCTCTTTATACAAGTAAGCTTCATCAACTCTGCCCTCAGCAGCATCATCTTCATCGAAATCCTGCTCAGCAGATAAAATCGTTTCAGATCTTTCTTAGCAACTACCTGCATTGTTTACGTGCATATCGTCTTTATAACCTTCATTTTATTCACTGAAACGCCATTTTAATATCAAAACAGTATCCAAAATGGAGAGACAACTTCATGGCCATTCTTCTGGTGTATGGATTATAGTGTGTCTTGTACCGAACTCTGAATAATTGCAATGAAAGCCAGTAAGTTTGCTACTGTTTTATCTAGTTTTATGAGGGTACTCGCCAGAAAAATTAAAATAAGACATTTTTAGTGAGTTTTAGGCGATTTCACTTGAGCAAGTGATAGTTGAATACTTGTTTTAATAGTTTATGCAAAAATACGAATTTCAAAAAAAAAAAAAAAAAGAAAAAAAAAAGACCATTTTCTCAAAAGTAGTCCGTGCGACAAGTGCCTACATTCGGTGGAGCGCCTCACATATAGTATAAACCTTTATATACCTCCCATCTCAGACAGTGTGAGACACGGCTGGGCCTTTGTTAACCAGGTCAGCAAATTCCCCTGCATTGGGGAACTGAATAATTATCTCCATCATATTTATTTGAAATACTTTTAAAGTAGACGTTCACGTGACTATGTGGCATGTGCAAGTTGTGCAATAATCATTTAACTTTTTTAAGGACAGGAATGAAATCAGTTATCCATGGCAGTGACACAACACCAAGAATTATTTAAATCACTTTCCGCCAATCAGGTCCAAGAGAAAATTTCTTGAATGAATCAACACATGTAGTAGATACATAAATGTAAAAAAAGTTAATAAATAAAATTCAAGTATACTCTCCATTTGTATCTTTTAGTGGACACGTATTAGGCCTCCTTTATTGGAACTTGTTGAGCATTTATTTCAGAATTGTGCCAATATAAAGACATTTTCGCTTGTACTTGGATCAGGATGAAATTTTATTTAAAATGGATATTCTCCCACCTTAGCCTAGCCCCTCCCCCATTATAGCAAGGGTTGGTGTGATTCATTATAGAAAACCTGGCTAAGCACCTTTGTACCCGTTTGACCAATATATTTGCATCACTTCCTGTAACTGTACATCTTAAATCCTCTTTTTAAAAGAGACTTACATCCTTTCTGTCTCAGTGACAAACCTGGTACTCGACCTTAAAACTTAAAAAAAAGAAATAAATAAAATAAATAAAAATCTAAGAACAATGATTAATCACAGCTCAGTCACAGTGCAGTTACCTTCTCTATATCAGACAGCGAGGACAGGTGGAGGCCCTCGAGCACTTCTGGGGAGGTGAACGCTCTCAGGTCCTGCTGAGTCACATTCTCATCTGTGAACGATATGTTTCCGGAAGGCATGAGCAGCAGAGACCATGGCGAGATGATGAAGCCCAGGGCAGTCGGGTCTGCAGGTAACAAATATGCAGACAAACTCGATTGAAACAGGTTTTGGGACACAAGGCTTAAAAATACTTCATTTCCATGTAGACTAAACGAGGTGATAGAAAAAAAAAGTAACGCTAAATGAAACCCAAGTTAAAATAGGTCAGCATTATAAACAACTTACACAGCATAAGCATCTGCAAGAAAAGAATGACAAAGAAAGAAAGAAAAAAGGCAAAGCAAAAAGAACAAAAGAAAGGCAAGAAAGAAAGAGAAGGAAAAAAGGAAAGAAGAGAGAAAACAAAGAAATTGACAAAGAAAAGAACAAGAAAAATAAAAAGAATAGAAAATAAAGGAAAAGAAAAGAAAGGCAATTGAAAAGACAAAAATGGAAGGAAAAAAAGGTGGTGGTCAAGGGGGGGGGAATTTAAAAGAGAAGAGGGAAGGACTGATGATGGGGAAAAGAAAAGTCTAAAATAGAAATGAACCCAAACAACTGCATTCCTTTCAGGGGCGCTCGATGGGTGCAAATAAAGAAGAGAACAACCCAAAACAAACTGAAAGAAGAAAAAAAAAGAACCTCACCAGACGGATAGTTTTAAAGAATTTACAGTAACAAAGCAGCCTTTAAAAGCAACTTTCAACATCTGGAAAATACTGCACTCTTCAATACATTCCTGTCGAGCTGGTGTTTGCTGCTAATTCAGTTAATCATTTCTGAGGTTTACTTTAAAATGTTGCACTGCTCACCTGAATCCTTCAAAAAAAAAAAAAAAACAACAACAACAAACAATCATGAGTCACTTTCAATACTAAAGCCGTCTATATAGTTCACAACACTGACGTCGTACATGTCAACACCGTAGTAAACTTTATGCTAGTTTATGCTAGCAGGGCTGGCTGTGGTTCTGTATTCGATTACAGCCAGTACAGTGTGCTAACACAGTAATGTTGTAAAAAAGGACAAGATCATTTTTTCTGTTTTCACTAAAGTTGCCCTTAAACATCATGAATAAGAAGCCAGGAGGTGGATTTCACGTAGCTCTCGCTTAACGTGCTGGAATTCAACATGTAAACCCACATTTCCTGTGGCAGCATGCTGACCACAGCAAGCCCTTTGAGAGGAGGAAAGGGGGGAACCCACCACAGACTGAAATCTGCACCTTAAAATCATTACTCAGCACAAACGAATATAAGAACAGGTCTAAGTGAACAGGGTTAGATCTCGTGCTACAACTGTTAATGGAGACCATGCAGCTTTAGAGAAGAGAAGAAAATGGGGACACGTGGCTGAAGCGTTAGCAGGAAAACTAATCGTTAATCTGCTTCATCAGAGAAAGAGAGAGAGAGAGAGAGAGAGAGAGAGAGAGATAGACACATCATCCGCCTCCAGCTCAAGGAGATTTAAAAAAAAAAAAAAAAAAGTCAGTAAAAGACTCCATTCAGAAATGACAACACCAGGGACCTCACAAGCCCTAAACATGATGAGTCATGCACGAAGAAAGAACCCGAGAGACTCTGAGAGACCATACATTTTCCTACAGCATACTCTGACTGATAAGCAACACAGAGTCTTCGTTAGCATGTTAATCCTCCTGCTAATAATAAAATCAACCAGCATTACTTGTACACGAGCTAATCAGGAACAAGTGTGTACAATATTAACCTTACCTAGCGAACGAGCTGCTGTGATTACAGGACGCTTGGATTACATATCCAGTTGGCTATTAACTTTAATTTTTCAGAAAGCATAGCGGCTAGCACTTTTTACTTTGGTATGCCAAGTTATCTTTGCTTTAACTCATCACTTCTACACAATTATGTGACTATTTCATGTTATTCACATCTGGATAAAGACAATCATGACGATACCAGCTTCAAGAAGAAAACACACACACACACACACACATACACACACACAGATCCCTCGCTACTTCGTGCTTCAGTGCATCGCAGTTTTTTTAAATATTATATATATATATTAATCGAATTAAAAAATAAGGACATTAAGAAAGAATTAGGGGGGAAGTCAAGGAAAAATGCCACAAAAACAAGGCCAATTATGCAAAAAAAAAAAAAAAAAAAAAACCCTAAACAAACAACAAAAAAACAACCCAAAACCTCCCATCAAAACTAGTTACATTTTTGTGAGGTGCGCATCTGAGTGCGTGCACATGGATCTGTATTTGTGTGTATTTATATTTTATTTACATCTTATGCATTATTTTTAATGTTTGTTATTATAAGCATTTACAGCATTGAAAGTGTATTTATTGATATTATATACACATATACTTAGATGTCAGTCGGGGGGGGGCTTTCCTACTTCATGGAATTCGGTGGTCGTGGGGGGATCTCGGTCCCAATTAACCACGAAAAGTGAGGAATCCCTGTGTGTGTGTGTGTGTGTGTGTGTAAATATATTATACACACATACACACACACACACACACACACACACACACACAGTCGGCCCCATACTTACGAAATTAATCCATTCCAGAGCCTTTTTTGTAACGTGGGAGTTTCGGAAGTAGGGGGCGCATTTTACATGTTAAACACCTGATTCGTTCCAAGGCTCCCAAGACTACCCCATAAACCCTTTAAAAATGATAAATGTACACCAATTTTGTATGAAATGTGTTAAAAGTAAAAAAATATTTATTAAACCATTTAAACATTTTATTAACATATTCATTAATTAAACCATTATTAAACATTTATTAAAGACACACACACACACACCCCTGTCTCTCTCGCGCTCTCACACACACAGACACACAATACAGTACGCATTAAATGTGGATTGTATGCTCACATGTGCCACATTTATTAAACATTTACTGAATTAAACAACTTAAACTAAAAACAAAAAAGAGTTAAGCTTCCTTCTGTCTCTCTCTCTCTCTCTCTCACACACATACACACACGGGATGTTTTATTTAAAGCGGAATTACAGTACCTGTTTGAAAGATCAGAGGTCCTCGCTGTATTGCCACTTTAAGGTCTCCTTCTGATTCAATATTGTCCCAATTGGACAATTTTGTCCCAATGGGAGGCCAATGGGGCAGGATGTTGAGAGACAGCCAATGAGCGAGCAACTCACGCATCGTGTGAAATTTTGAATGCCGCTTTTCGTAATAGCAGCTTTTTTTCATATCCTGGGTATGAAAACTTAGAAAAATGGTTTTCATAACCCTAGATTTTCGTACGTCGGGGGCCGACTGTATATACACATACACACACACACACAAATTTGTGTGTGCATGTCCCCACCAAGTTTGGGGGAAATACATGCATGGGTGTGGTCAGAATTTTGTTTACAAACACACAAACAAACAAATACAGCAGAAATTGCAACAACTAAATAGAAATAACAAACCCTGTGTGGTTAATCTAACAGCAAACACTGTATTCAAGTGTTTGCATTCACACAACAACTTCAATGAAAAATTAACACAAACATCAATAGTTATAATAATATTATAATTATAATAATGATTTTGTGGCTAAACATCATGATATTAGTGCACATCTAGCTTGAAGGTTCTGGATTGGTTGGAATGGGCCTGCTTAGCTCTCAAAGAAAGGCATTTTCTGCTAACTTTGTGGATTAACAAAAAAAACCCCAAAAATTATATATATCTGTGAGAACCAGAGTGCAAATAAGAAGCTGCTGTGAGACAAGCAACAAACACTCTCCTTCATCACAACACAGAACCAACTAGATCATTGCCATCATCCACATTGACCCGGAGGGTGAGGGGTTTAATTGTCATTCAAACTCACAGGCTGAGCGCCAGAAGAGAAGAATAACGTCCACTGTCTCATTGCTTCACTGTCTGATGTTAGAAAGTCTAAGTGAGCACTGAAACATCCGTGTCCAATCACAAGAGCTGATTTCATTTTTGGGTGTTTTTTACTCAAAAAAAAAAAAAAAAAAAAAAAAAAAAAATCATTAAAAATGATTATAAAAAAAAGACAGACAATTTTTACTTTTTTGGCCATTTTCTTGAAAGTAGTCCGTGCGACAAGCGCCTACATTTGGTGGAGCGCCTCACATATAGTATAGACCTTTAAATACCTCCCATCTCAGACAGTGTGAGACATGGCTGGCCTTTGATAACCAGGTCAGCAAATTCCCCTGCATTGGGGAACTGAATAATTATCCACATCATATTTATTTGAAATACTTTTAAAGTAGACGTTCATGTGTCACGTGACTATGTTGCATGTGCAAGTTGTTGCACGTTCTAAAGATCATCCAGAATCTAAACTCAAATTGATGCATTCAGTCATCCGTGCCCAGGAAGGCAATGCTTGACAAGTGTGTGTGTGTGTGTGTGTGTGTGTGGGGAGGGATCTTTAAACATTGTGATTGAGTTCCAAGACCTGATAAGTGTTGGCACGGTGATATCAATCCCTATGTGATGTCATTACATTTACAGCATTTATCCAAAGCAACTTACATTTATATGTCACTCATATAACTGAAGGTGAAGGTTCTTGATCATGGACCCAACAGTTATAAAATCGGTGGTACTGAGGTTTAAACTACCGACCTTCTGATCAGTAACCCAGAGTATTAACCACTGACCAAACACTGTGCCAATCGCAAGTCAGGTGACTTAACACACTAAAAAAGTGATTCCATTTTAATTTAGCGAAACGGGTGACAGTTTTTGTTTTTTTTTTTATATATAAATTGCATATTTCTATCAATAGTTTTTTTTAGCTCATAATCTATAACTGAACGCCCCCCCAAAAAATAATAATAAACCCAGCCCAGATAATAGCTTGCTGATTTAATCTTATTTATTTTTGAACCAGAGTAATAAGTTTCGTCAAATAGCATCCGCAGCGTCACTACATACCTGCACAATCATATTATTTCACTTAAAGCTAGTTTTTACTTTTGACTTGTTACAGGACACACAGCCAGAAACCATGGCAGGCACAAACTTTTGAACTCAAGAGCAGAAAAATAAGTGAACAATAGTTTGACTCACATTAAAGTGTACATTAAAAGAAAGAGGTAAACTCAGAATGTCACAGATCGAGATTCCATTCATTTTTCATTCCACGTTAAATGAGTCACATTCCCACGTTCCATTTATAGGTTTCAGGTTTATGAGTAACCAAGTTACACCAAGAACAACCACACTGCATCGGAACTTTCAATAAAAGAACCAATATACACGGACACAGTGATCTGAAGTATTTACTCCCTTTAACCTTTACAACATTGTTGACATCAACTTTGTTCTGGATCAAACGTAATAACCAGTAAAAGTAGTCAATGAGGATGGGTCAGTGTTGTACTGGAGGTCACCAGAGTACACTTAGAACAAGCTCACAAAACTTCACCAAACCCAGTAATACCCCATATCAACCAAAATCTCAAATTCTCACAATGTTAAAGAACCCTTCAAACAATTGCTGGATGCAGAATTTGATCTGGATCATTACCAAAATCTACTGGAGGAATTATTTTACATAAGCAGGAAATTTCCAGCAGGAATTACAATTACAGAAGAAAATCAGAGCGAAGCATCAGTAACAACCTTCAGAAACAACACAGACTAGGGGAACCAGGAGAACAGGATGAAGCAGGAAGTGAAACCAAAAATACTTCAGAGCACTTAAAGAGGATGAGAGTCAGATCTTGAGATAGTGCTATAGCTGAAAAGCCAACACGCACGGGGTGGCTGGGGGGTGAGGGGTGTGTGTGTGTGTGTGTGTGTGTGTGTGTGTGTGTGTGTGTGAAACCTGAGCAGAAGGAGGAAAAAAATAAAGAAAGAAAATAGGATGACGTTAAAACATCAGAGCGCACACATTGTGGGTTAAATAGTTTTGGAATGCCATGGAATTACACTGTTAGTGCCCCGATCAAGATTCAAGTCCTGTGTAATTGAGGTCACATAACTCTGCACGTCTGTAAATTTTAAATGACTCTGTATTCGAACATATGGTGCACTAGATGGGGCAACCGCTATTTCATCACCTGTGTGGGTCACATGATCTTCAACAGCATCTGAAGGCAATTCTGTAATGCAGTTTTATATCAACTTTGTTGATCCAGTTATCCACAATGCCATGCAGACAATGGTGACAAGTCATCTCAAACCTTTGAGAACGTGATGTGGCGGCATTTCAGATGTGGTTAAAACTCAACCATATCAGATTAGTTTCCAAAGTTTCAGCTGTCATGCTAACACCAATGATGAGATCACCAACATGCTGAGCTTCATGTGTGGCTGCAGTGCACTCTGGGACCAACTCTGCCCTAATTTGACAATAGAGTTCTCATTAAAGCAGCTCGGTCATCATGGATATCAAACAGGAGAATGGGTTTGAATTTGTGTTCACCTAATGAGAAATTGATAGGAGTGAAGCTTTTACTTGTCTGTATTTATTTTGTGTGTATTTCGTCAACCGATCATTTCGAGGAATTTAGCTGGTGACATCGTAATATCCGGCATTTGATTGTTTGAGAAGAAAAACCGGACAAAGATCATGCGTGGATTTTCACCACCTTTGGTCGGGACACAACCCAAAGTGACTCCCGGATATAATTTGTTGTGAAGGTCAAGGTCAAAGGCAAAGGTCAGGGCACGGTCACAAGGCTTTGGAGAATGTGCAATAAAAATTTTACATGCCTAAGATGATATAATTGAGTCTTGGTAGACATGTGGTTAGTATGCAACACTACTAAGGACACCATATGCAGATTTTCAAATGAGACCTTTAGCGTTGACCTCGAGCGACTTTGAAAAGTTCAAACCAATAGTGATAATGCGTTGTCCGTGCTATTTAGGGAGGGTACGTCGTACTCTGTGAACATTCTTATAGTTTTATATTTAATGCTTCTGGCTGCTTGTTTCTCTCTAGATGATAAATTATTAGACTGCCGCAATAACAGCCACAAGCCTTTAACATGAATCAGAACCAGACTGCCTTTTATCCACCCAACTCTTTCTTATTTTAAACATCCCGAGTGACACGAGTCGAATTAAAACACAGCAACAGATTAAATCACCAGAATCACTAAACACATCACATATGGAACAAAATCCCTAAATCTTTCCGAGAGAAAGGAAGAAACATTCAAAAACAATGTTAATTGCATACTTTTTAGGGCGATGGAGACTGAGGAGAAATACGCTGATGTTTCCAATCTGATCAATTGATTTTCTGATTTTTGTGAATTGTACACTTGATATTCGTAGTCCATTTCCTTTTTCTTTGTTCAATAGTATGTTGTACAGTAAAATTACATTTGTTTTCTTTTCCATTCACTATCTTTTTCTGTTCAACCTTTCCCCTTTATCTTTTAAGGAAACCGCTTGAAAATAAATACAAATAACTATTTAAATTAAAAACAACAAAACAAATATGGAAAAATAGACTGCAAAGGATAATGTATCTTGTGAAACCCCTCCCGCCTCGATTAGTTTTCCTATTTGCGGGATGGCTTTACCTGTAGCCATTTGATTTACAATAAATTGAATTGAATACATACATCAACATACTTCATGTGTTTCAGGGTGGGGTTTTACTTCACTGTCTCCTATTGATCCCCTATTTAACTTTTCCATTAAATACCAGATTTTTATTATTTATTCTAATTGTTAAATGGCCGGTTTCTCCTTCTCGCCTTCCTCGCAGACCCTCGAACCGCTTTCCTCTAACTGAAGGCAGATGAATTTTTCATAGCTGTGTTTTTATGCTAGCGTAACTGATTGGAGTAAATCATAAATCAGGCGGTTTGCTCAGATTCGTTGGTTCTGCACTTTTATGTGCATAAATCCGGTCTAATAAATCTGTGACACACACACACACACACACACACACACACACACACACACACACACAAATTATGTTCAGTCATCTGGCAGACACTTTTTACAACAATTTGTCCTACAGTGAAATTTTTAATGTCTCTTCACCCCCCCTCCCGACTTTGCAGCCCAACCTTCAAAAAAATTGACTGGAAGAATGAGAACTTTTCAGCCTCTTATTTATTCATCATTTCATTTCTAACCCTAAAGAAAAATACAGCGTTACCGCACTGGCCCAAGACTGTTTCAATTACTTCATTAATTATTTAAATTAAGCTGATCTAAAATCAAATATTTCTAATAATATATTAAAATTCATTCATGGACTGAATTGCTTAATCATAGTTAAGGTCGCTGGGGGGCCTAGCCCAGCTCAGCATACTCTGGGCGAGGGCAGGATACACCAGGAACAGCTCCCCAGTCCAACACATACATTCAACCATTCATACTCACACAAGGGGCCAATTAGTCTAATGTGCATGTCTTTGGACTGTGGAAGGAAACCTGAGTACCCGGAGAAAACCTACGCTAGCGTGAGAAGCTATCACAATATTTAAACAACAAAAAAAACAAAACAAAAGAAAGTAATTCAAGCAATTCAGCCTTTTTAAATGGAAAATGTTCCTGACATGCTAATGCTATGTCCATGCTAGCGAGTGAAAGATTGAAGAAGAACATGCAAACACTGAACAGAAACACCCTCACCAGCCCCAGAGCTCAACTCCTCCTGTGGTAATGACCACAGAAATACTGTCTTAGTATTAATTCATTTCATATTTTTTTTTATTTTGCTGGTAATTCTTAATATTTTTAAAAAAGTTTAAAGCTTGACCTCTGCGCATGAGTTCCTGTAGACTCTCAGCACTCTGGTTCAGCACAGCCCATACTTCCTCCTCCTGTAGCGGACCTCCCCGGACCTGCAGAGCCTCGGCCAGAGACACGTGCATGGTGCCTGTACAGATAAGAACAACAACAAAAAAAAAACAACGATTTAGCAGCTTTGCTTTTCATCATAAGTTTATGACCTTCACCTGCTTCACCTGATGTGAACAAAACTCCTGACCACACCCACACATGGATTCTCATGAAACTTGGTAGGGATGCTATTCTACCTGAGCCCCAGAAATGAATCAAATTTGGAGTGTCAAGGTCAAAGATGAAGGACAGATCAAGCTCAAAGTTTTGGAGATTGATCAATTGTGTCTTTAAAACGACTGGTGATAGACATGCTGTTACTACGGAAACCATATATGGACTTTCAATTCGGACAGTTTCCTTTGGCTTTGAAAAGATCAGACCCCAGTCATCTTATAAATTCTTGAAACTGAAGAGTTTTTTCCCCCTCATTAATTTGGTGACGTCCACATATCGTTAGACCTCACACTCGGATGCCTCAGTCCACCAAGCAGCCATGACACAAGCAGCGACTCCGTATCCCTGCGGATGTTGCGGGCGGTTTTTGAAGAACGAAGCTCCCATCACGCTACGAATACATTCTTGCAGTTTTTCAAGCTGTTACATCACCAAATCTGAATCGATCTCCGCCCCACAATCTCTGCCCAATCCAATATTTTCTACTCATGTTCAATACAGTCCTCTCATTCAGGTCACATGGCTTTGATTCCACGTTGTGCAGGTCTGGAGTGAATCATGTTTCCAGTCTAGTGGGAATTACAGTAGCTCCGCGTTCAGGATGATGAACTGGAGAAAGTAACCATCAGCTTCGCCTCCAGACAAATTCTCTGCAAGTTTTTCCCCTCATATAATGTATATAAAGTATCCTGCAAGCCATCACCGTCTTATTTTCCTTTCCAAAAATCAGCTGAAAGAATCCCTCAGATTTATTTTCCTGTCCCAGGACTTGGCTTGTACTGTTCACAAACGACGACACTTCCAGCTTTCCAGCCCCATACCCCCCCCCCCCCCCCCACACACACACACACTCACAAATAAATAATGAAAAAGATCGACCTGATGCAGTGGCAGCAACAAAAACGTTTAAATCCCCCGGACATCCCAAAGCCACGAGTTCAGAAAGGTTTAGCTGAGGTTTAAGAGATTACAGCTGACTGAGCAAAAAACATGGCGTCCTGATTCGTCCGGTGGAGAAAACACAGGCTCCAACAGGCTCTCAGATCTCCAACGGAGTTTCATTTTTATCCTCAACAGATTTATTTATTAAAAGATCTCGGATATGAATATTAAATAATCAGAACATCAATGGCGTCGTGCTCATCCGGCGCGTGATAAAATCGTGCGATTTCCAGGAGGTGCAGGTATCATAGATTCATCAAATGCAGTATGACTCATAAAGGAATAAAATTCGGTGATATTTAAGAGTAAATTGCTATAAACGTTTTTCATTTTGCGGATACTTAAAGAAAGAAACCGGGAATGTGCGTTAAGTCCTGTGAGAACAGAAGAGAACGGAGCAACGCATGGATGCAAAGCAACTGATGACTAATGACCCCAGAGATGCAGTTGGTGAAGCAGAACTCAAATCAGTCAGGAAACAAAAGAAAAACAACAAATTTGAATTTTTGAAAATAGCAAATTTGCATAATTTAAACTAACAAAATCAAAATCAGTCAAGAAATAAGGGAGAAGCAGCATTGTGAAAATCGTGGGCCTACTTCTTTTCCCACACAATCCGCACGCAGGAGGAACGGAGGTGCAGAGAAGAGCTCCGGGCGTGACGAGGGAATGAAAAGCTGTTCTATTCATTCACATCCTTCAAGCAGAACATTGAAAATCAGCTCCCAGACCAAAAGGTGTTATTACCACTGCCTCCACCGGCTGGTGGCAAGGTTATGGATTCACGGGTTCTGGTCCGTTTTCAGACTTTCAGGACAAACTACAAAACCAATTTCCAACAGGTTTGGTGTAGGGATGGAGTAACATCCAGATCCAGCAATTTATTCACGGAGTTTTTTTTTCTGTGATTAAACAAAAACTTCTGATCATCATCATTAAACTCTCGCTCCCTACAGGATGGTGCGTGTTCCTGTTCATGGAGCTAAGAGGGCAGCACCAGGAAAATCAATCCTCCAGAGACCCCCCCCCCACCCACACACACACACACACACACACGGAGCGTTCCTCCAGATGATCTGAACTCCTTCTGGTTTTATGCTCTGAATACCACAGACACGAGTCATCCTCCACTTCTCAAACAAACCCCGAGAGATTTCCAAAAACAAATCAAACTCGAATGCAGAGGTTGTTTCTTTCGTGGCCAATGCTAGCGTGTGGGTGGAGCTGCTAAGATCATTTGCAAATCCTAAAATCCTTACTGGAGGAGGAGACAGAGAGAGAGAGAGAGAGAGAGAGAGAGAGAGAGAGAGAGACTTAGAGAGAGAGAGAGAGAGAGAGCAGTGACAATGATGTTCAGGTAGCTGGTTGGTCCCAAAACAAGATGTTGCACCACCTTAAAACGTGGATCAAGTTGCCCCCACCGGGGTCATGCTGTTCCCTGTAAAATTGTAATTACACAGGTAAGTGGCGTCGAGGCAACCCGTTCCAGGTGAGAGCAGCGCGAGAAGTACATCTGTTGTTTGAGAAAGGTGGAAGCTATATCTTCAAGGCAGAAGTAAAAAAAATATTAATCTACTGATGCAGATTCTGAAAAATAAAAAAACATCATCATGAGATGACTGATACGACGCAAGTGCTAATCCGAACCCTGACGGACAAAACAATCAGAACAACATAAGCAAGATAGAGTACTGAAGCTCGGAATGACATCTCACCCTGCATGACTCATCCAAATGTTTCAGAAGGAAAGAGGCGTGGTCCTGTCTCGGGGGTGGGGTGGGGGGGTCTCAGAAGTGTGTGTGTGTGTGTGTGTGCGTACCGCAAATCACTCGTCCTTCATCTCTCTGTCCTTTATCTATCTCCAATTTATGCTGCACTTCGCTGAGAGACAGAACGGCGAGCTCTCCGTGTCTGTACGTCTTTTTATAAAGTCGCTGCAGCTTTCCTGTCGAACAAAAATGAGTCACCACTAATTGTCTGTAAACAGGATTTTCAAAAAGCTCATGAAGCCTGTTCGTACATCTGTCTAAACATGACAAGTGTGTGCGTGTGTGTGAGAGCGTGAGAGAGCGAACCCAGTGAGGGGGAAAAAAAAAAAAAAAAAAAAAAAAAAACACATGATGATGCAGTTTGGACAAGTTTGAGCTTGTATTAGCAGCAGTAATGTGTTTGGATGGAGAATTCCCACTGCTCATTAAAACCAGTGTTGACCTTTAACCTCGGCCTTGCCGAGTTACACCTCTGTCTACTTTTTTCTGATCAGGTCAGAACGTCATACACGAAGCTACCCAGTGCAAATGTGCTACACAAGACCAACAAAAGATTACCCCCCCCCAATTAACTGGTTAATAATAAATAAATAAATACATACATATAAAAAATGTACATCATATTCTTTTTAAAGTGAAAAACACACCACTTCTAAAAAGAGAAAGTTATGACATAAACACATTCCTTGCTCACTTGAAAGTGGAATAGTGATGCATCCTTTTTTTTTAAATGTACTCTATTAATATGATAAGGGAAATTATTTCCTCTGCATTTAACCCATCCAAAGTGTACACGCGCGCGCACACACGCGCGCAGCAGCGGGATACCACATATACACTGGTGCCTCACCTTACCAAATTAACCCGTTCCAGAAGTGGTTTCGTAACCTGATTTTTTCGTAAGTTGAGTAGCATTTTACATGTAAATGTGACGAACAATGGGTCGAAGGCACACGAAAAGCATCATGGGTATTATGGAGATGCAGCTCCCTCCTAGCCAGTGGGAGGCCAGCAAGGCCAGTTGTTGGGAGATTGCCAATGGAAGAGCAACTCGCGCATTTTTTTAATTTTTGAGATGGCGCGTTTCGTAATGTGATTTTTTTTTTTTGTATCCCGAGATGGAAGTTTTAGGTAAATGCGTTTCGTAACTTGGATTTTTTTGTTTGTTGGGTCTTTCGTAAGGTGAGGTACCACTGTATTGGTTAGCCCAGAGAGCAGTTCGAGGATTAGGTGCTTTGCTCAAGGGCATTTCAGCCATTTACATGGAGGAAGGGAAGGTGCAGCTCACTCCTTCACTCCAACACTACTAAAACATGCCCATTGGGCCAAGTGGCTGTTCCAGTTCCCCATGAGGTGCGAGTGTGTTGTGTCCTGTAATAGCCTGGTGAGCTGTCGGCTGAGATGGGTGCCAGAAAACGAAACAACATATGAAGTAATATAGAGATATTAAAGTCCTGGAATGAAAAACTGATGCACCAAAACCAATAGAGACATATCGCAGGAAATGGCAATGATTCATTCAAATCTAAATGAACCAGTTGGGAGAAACGGCACAGCTGTTCGGCTGGAATCGCCCTGAATACGCGGGTCGGCGACGCGTTTCATTATCAAGCCAGTAGAGCATTTAAACCCAAACTGGTAAGTGATTGCAGAACTGATAGTCGAAGAGGAGCAAGGGATGGAATGGGGAAAAAAAGTACACATTCCTGCTGGGAATGGATGTCGATGTCTCTCTCTCTCCCTCTCCCTCACACACACACACACCCCTCTGAGGAGTGATGGCATTTCCTCAATGAGGATGGAGTGAAATTATCCCAGAAGAAAACATCTCAGTATGGATCCTTCAGGAGGATGTTCGGGGTGTATTTCTTTTTTAATCAATCCCAATTCGGTCCCAGGTTCAGGTCGCAGGCTCAGAGCTTTAGGGTGCGGAGTTTGCATGTTCTCCTCGTGCTAGCATAGGTTTCATCTGGGTATCCCGGTTTGCTCCTCCAGGCCAAAAACATGAGAGCGAGTAGCTGTGCTTGTGTGTGTGAGCCCTGCAACGGCTGGACAAGCTGTTGAGGGTGTACCTTGCCCCCTCCCAGAATTGGCCGAGATGGGCAACATCCTTGCCGCGACCCTAATTAGGATAAAAACGGCTCCTAAAATGAATGGATGAATAATTTAATGATATCATGACATCCAACAGAAAAATGTATTGTGATCACTGACCGCGATGTTCATCATTTAATCGTATCGTTTGGCCATCAGCCCCAGTGAACGAGAAACTCATTGATGGATTTAAAGACTCATCATTATGAGAAAAGCTCATTCATTTTCTGAAGAACCTCTTTAATCTAATTTGGGTCACGGGGCAGCTGGTGCCCAGTCTCCGGACAATTGCAGAGAACACCCTGGATAGCTCCTTAGGCCATCGCAGGGCGACAAACAAGGTTTAAAAGAAGCTGAAGTGGTGCATAAACTCCAAGTTAGAGAATTACCATCACAATTACGGCTGACAACACTCTGTGTGTGTGTGTGTCTGAGAGAATTTTTACATTTCAACAATTCACCTTTAACATCCCTGGATGACCGATGTTCAGAGACACTATGATATGGAAGTATGAATTTTTTCAATGGTCGTGCAAGAAGAGATACAAACAAACAGCATCAAAACAGTCCGCTCAGATATTTTGATCATGTGGTCATATTTTTTCACAAGTCATTATTTTGATTGATTTATTTATTTTTTTTAAAGTGAAAAACTTTTTTATTGAACAATGTTGCTTTCTGGTTTTAAGATGAAATTATTTTCTATATGCATTTTTGCATGTGAAATTATTTGAGTTGTTTAAGTAATGGAGTTCATTGGCTTTTTTAAATGATATTTTATTTTCATTTTAATATTACATTCTGTCCATTTATGTTGGAGTGGCAGGTTTTTTTAGAAACCAAACAGGCGCAAGATTAAAAAAAAAAAAATCTCTAAATTAACACAGTAAGAGATGATACACAAAACTTATCATGACATTCAGTTCTGGTTCAATAAACCTTGAGTCCAGAGTTGAAAAACCGACGTGTTCAAGGTTACAGTACAACTTACAGTCATGTTTGTTTTGGTCAGAATTTGTTCCGGGACTCTGATTTCGCAAAAGAACCTTCTTTATAAGCAAAAGTAGATGTCTATAAGATAAGAATATATGAACGAACTCACGCTCCTGTTTGTGTGCTAAAAACATCTGGTGTTCATAGACTGCTGTGACTCAAAACAACAAACAAACAGTGTTTCTGAGAGAGCCACTCAACACAATTCCAGCCAATCAGGAACAAAGACCGTTCATGCGTTCACAACTTATCCAGTGGTTAACTGGCTGAAAGTGAGATGGGGGGTGTCATAGTCAGTTCTATTGGCTTGGCAATGCAAGGTCCATAATTTGGGGAGTAATTTTATAATAATTTTAGTGTGCATAAAATGTTACCAGCGGAGTGGAACGGTAAATGCTTTGCATCGAGATGGAAAACATGAATAATAACAGAACAATAAAAGAGTTCTACTGGTATTTGTGTTATTCATTTTGAGGTATCAACCAAATTACTTACACTAAAGCTGAAGATAAACAGAAAACAGCATACATTTGTTTAATAAAAAAAAGACCCCTTACTTTTCCCTCCCTGTGCTGTTCTTTTAAACATTTTCCCCAGAAGTAAAATCGAGCCAATCAATACGAATGTCAACTTTAGCACATGGCACATTGAACCAATCAACACGAACATAAACAAAAGCACATGGCCAGGAACGTACTTAAATGTATGAAGTTAGTGAGCAGGAGAATCGGGTGAAAAATACTCATCACTTTCTGATAGGTGCATATCTGGCTCATCGCTCCATTCATTCAGAGCATCCCATAGTTTTGCTGTAGCAGTTTCCAATGGTTCATTGGTTGTTGGACATTTACCAAGAGAACACAGCAAAATATTTTCCTGTTTTTAAAGCACAACGGAACAATCAAATGTGTTGTTACTGATGAACGTTATAGACATTCCCCAGTGGCAGGGGGTCTTGAGATACCATGTAAACTCACTTTTACAGGCAGTGAACACCTCATTTTACTGTTACAGAGACTGATCCAATAAAACTGGTAGGTTTGATCTACGATTTTGCTCCCAGTACACATGGGCAGTTATTAGACATAAGATAAAAAAAACATGGGGGGGGGGGCTTATTGGAGCACAAGCTTATTATATCGAATATGGTAATTCATTTTAGTATAGAAATCAAACTATCCATTTTTGGGGTTTTTTTGGAGTTGAGAAATGTTAAACTTAAAACTGCACAAACAGCAGAATAATGACGTGTTAACTGTTACTTTTCGACTAAGAGCACACAGACCTGTCACTAGTCTTCCCCACCATATGATTAACGATCATTTTAATGATTGAATGAATAGTAAACCCATTTATTCATTCTCGAACCCCCCAGTGCAGCCAACTGGGTTATCAAAGGCCGGCCATGTCTGTCACTGTCTATGGTGAGAGGTTGATGCAAAAGAGCCATTGCTCACCTTCGTCAAGAGTAGCTGCAGAACCGTCAACGTGTTTCTGTCCCTTGCTAAAAGGTTGTGTCAGGAAGGGCATCGACCTAAAAACCTCTGTCGAATCGAATATGTGAATCATTAATATGACTTCCATGAAGATGGCTGTGGCAACCCCTGAGAAAAAGGGAACAGCCGAAAGGAAAAGAAGATTCAGTCATTCTTGAACCCGCTTAATCCTAATTAGGGTCGCGGTAAGGCTAGCACCCATCTCAGCTGGGGTGCACCCTGGACGGGTTGCACCCTGGACAACTTGCCCAATCATCCCACAAATCATTCACGCTCAGACCTACAGGCGATTTTGAACTGCCAGTTGTCCTACTGTGCATGTTTTTGGACTGTTGGAGGAAACCCACAGAAACACGGAGAGAACATGCAGACTGCACACAGAAACGCTCGTGCTGGGAATTGAGCCCAGGAACCTACTTGCTATGAGGTGGACATGTAACCAATACACCAAAGTGCTGCTCAGGTTTTTATTACCCCCCCAAAAAAAAATTAAATAAAAATAAAAAATCCGGTTTGATTGCAGGATGATTTTCTCTCCGTGTTTGTTTATGTATTTCGATAAAGTGGTTCTGTTTATCTGGAATTTATTTATATTACGTGATAAAATATTGCCTGGCATGATAGCTTTTAAAGGAACTAATGTTTATTAGTATTAGAAAGTATGTCCTCGGATTGCCTTCAGCAGTTTCGGCAAAAGCGACTTGCATCTTATTCTTATTTCTACACTGAGGCAGGTTTCAGGGCCCACAGTGGCAACGCACTGGTGCTGGTACTGGTGCTGGTACAGTTGGCCTCACTTTATTCAAGGTCTGTAAAACCTAAAATAAAAAAAATAAAAAAAACTGTTAAAAAAAAAAAAAAAAAAAAAAAAAAGTTTATATATAGACACACACACACACACACACACACACAGTCAGAATTCTTGTCAGATTGTCAGAATGATAAGAGAAGAGATATATTGGATCAATCTGTCAATCAATCAATAATAAAAGCCTGGTGATGGTGTTGGGCTACAGCGGAGTCACAACAATCGAAGCAATAGAAAAAGCCAACAGGTTGAAGAGGAGATAACCCAGGACTTGATCAAAGCGAGTGTAGGATGTGTGTTGTGTGCTGTGATTGCTCCTCGTTTAGAAGAAGCCCTTGAGAAGTTGTTTCACGCGCACACCAGCCGTGTGGAAGTTCGAAAGCACTGCAGGAAACAGAATGGAGCAAGAAGCTCTCAGAGATGTCTCCAGGGCTCGGATCAGACCCATCATGACCCGTCCACCTGGTTGCGATTTCCAGGTAACTCACCTGTAGAGTGTGAAAGGCCAGTTCCAGGTTAAAGTGCTGCGGGTTTCAGCTCCAGCATCACCTCCACACTGAGAGCGGAAGATCTTCTCCTTCTCCTCCTTCTTCTTCTTCTCCTCAAGTCCAACAGGCTGATCCGAGCGCACATTCGAACCCCAAACCCTCCACTTTACCTCCTCAACCCCCTCTCCGCCTCCTCCTCGTCCTCCTCGATCTTCTTTAAACACTTCGTCCCCCCTTTCTTATTCGTCCGGCCCGTCTCGGTTTGTGTTTTCTTCCAGTTTTAAGCCTCAACACCGCGTCGGCGTTTCTTCCCCAAACTAGAAACCATTGCAGCTGACAGGGATCGGCTTCTCTCGGGTTGCCAGACACTTATTATTCAATCACACTCGCCCTTAGACTTGCCAGATCCATCTTTTTAACTACAATTTTTGCGGTTGCCAGTTCATTTTTTTCTGCTTGGAGTGAGGTTGCCAGATTGGGTGAATCCGAACGTAACACTGCATCAGGGTGGCGATTTAGCTTGCTGGAAATCAACTGTTGATTGTTATATGTGATAGGCTCCACCGATATGTATGTGTGTGTGTGTGCGCGCGCGCGTGTGTTGACCATGTCTTCTTAGCAGAGTTATAATCTTACAAAGGTTTATGCAAGGTTAAAAGCCTGAGCCAAATAATAAAGTTGCAATGAGCACACTCAAAAAACTCATGAAACAAGATGCTGCTCATGGGAGCTGTGTCATCGCTCATAGCCAATTGGAGACCAGCCAAGCAGGATGTTGGGAGAAACCAATGGGAGGGAGCTGTGTCATCCCTGCTAGCCAATGGGAGGCCAGCGGGAAGGGATGTTGGAAGATAGTTAATGGGAGAGCAGAATGGCGCGTTTTTATGTTTGAATGGCGCATTTGGCGCATTTCGTAAGGAGAACTGGTTTCGTATACAGAGACAAAAAATATTGGAAAATGTTTCTCGTAACCTGGATTTTTCGTTTGCTGGGACTATCGTAAGGTAAGGTGCCATATATATATATATATATATATATATATATATATATATATATATATATATATATATACATATACAAGCAAACCTCGTTAACGGTACCGTAACTCATACCATAGGTTCGCAAATTTAAGTGAAAAATGATTGAATACAGTGCACTTAAAATAAAAACTGCAGTAAAGTTAAAGCATAAGAACAATAAAGATAAGAATTTTTACCTTTGTGGTGGTGAGAAGTGGTGAGGGATCACTTGTATCCAATGACGTGGAAGAAAAATACAAAGCTTAAAACGGTGGAAACTATCAATCTGGCATCCCAGATTGTCAGTCATGGCTGGGAGGAGATGAGTAGTAATGAGACACCTACCTGCCATGGACTCCCTGGGGGTCTGCTGTGAGGCAAAGATCAGAGTGTAGTTACGAAATAAATAAATAAAATATATATATATATATATATATATATATATATATATATATATATATATATATATATATATATATATAAAATGTGTGTGTGGGTGTGTGTATACAGGTTTTTCCTCATATAATACGGTCCCTTAAAGCATCATAACAACATTCCACGTGTCTCTATAGCAATCCCTTTTACCCACCTGATACGAGTTGACCAATCAAAGAACAGAGACCATGCGACCAATTTAAACCCACCTGATTATGATTCGCTGTGGCGACCCCTGAAAAAGGGAAAAAGCCGAAAGGAAACTACTACTACTACTACTATGATCATAATTAAAGAAGAAATATTTTTAATATTTATTGATAGTGGTCTTTTGTAATTTATAGAACATACTGACATTTTTTGTATTTATTAATGAATATACAATATGCATGAATAAAACATGAATATTTATATATTATTTATCATCATCATAATCATCTTCTTCCGCTTCTTCTTGGATCAGGTCGCGGGGACAGCAACCTAAGCAATGAAGTCCAGACGTCCCTCTCTCCAGCCACTTCCTGCCATTTCCTTCAGCTCTTCCGGGGGTGGGGACACCGAGGCTTATCCAGAAAAGCCGAGAGACATAGTGTCTCCAACGTTTTCTAGGTCGACCTAGGGTCTCTTCCCGGTTGGACATGCCCAAAACACCACACCAGGGAGGCATTCAGGAGGCATTCTGACCAGATGCCTCAGCCACCTCAACTGGCCCCTCTCAATGCAGAGGAGTAGCGGTTCTACTCCGAGCTCTCCCTGGATGGTAGAGCTTCTCACCTTATCTCTAAGGGAGAGTCCTGCCACTCAGTGAAGGAAGCTCATTTCAGCCGCTTGTATCCGTGATCTTGTTCTTTCGGTCACTACCCAAAGTTCATGACTATAGGTGAAAGTTGGAACCTAGATCAACTGGTAAATTGAGAGCTTTGCCTTGCAACTCAGCTTCCTCTTCACCACGACAGACCAGTACAGTACAGTACGACAGACCAGTACAGGCTCCAATTCACAGCCGAGTCTGCGGCAATTCGTTCGATCTCTCGCTCCATCCTTCCCTCACTTGTGAACAAGACCCCAAGATACTTAAACTTATCCACTTGGGGCAGGACCTCATTCCTGACCCAGTGGGTGTATTCCACCCTTGTCTGACTGAGAACCATGTCCTCGGACTTGGAGATGCTGATTTTCATCCCGGCCGCTTCACACTCGACTGCAAATCGCTCCAATGAGAGCTGGAGGTCCCAGCTTGATGAAGCCAAAAGGACAACGCCATCTGTAAAAAGCAGAGACAGGATCCAATGGCCACCATACCAGAACCCCTCAACGCCTTGGCTGCACTTAGAAGTTCTACTATAAAAATTATAAACAGAATCGGTGACAAAAGACAGCCTTGGTGAATTCCAACTCTCACCGGAAACGAGTTCGACCTGTTGTTACCAATAGGGACCAAATTCTGGTGCTGGTGATACAGTGATCGAAGGGCCGTAGCAACGGGTCTAGAACGCCGTATGCCCAGAGCACGCCGCACAAGATAGTCTGAGGGACACGGTCGAAAGCCTCTCCAAATCCAGAAAACACATGTGGACAAACTGGGCAAACTCCCATGACCCCTCCAAGATCCTGTGGAGCGTATAGAGTTGGTCAAGAGTGCTACGGTCAGGACGAAAACCACATTGTACCTCCTGGATCCAAGGTTCAACTATTGGCTGGATCCTCCTCTCCAGTTCCCCTGCATAGACTTTCCTGGGTAGGCTGAGGAGTGTGATTCCCCGATAATTGGAACACACACCCCGGTTTACCAATCCAGAGGTACAGCCTCCGATGACCACACGATATTGCAGAGATGTGCCAATCAAGACAGTCCTACAGCATCCAGAGCCCTATTCAGCACGGATCTCATTCAACTCCGGAGCCCAACCACCAAGGAGCTTTTTGACTACCTCAGTGACCTCCACTCCAGTGATGTGCAGATCCCTGCCTAAACCCCCAGGGTCTTCCTCCTCCATGGAGGGCGTGTTGGTGGGATTGAGGAGTTCCTCATAGTATTCCGTCCACCTCCCGACGACATCCCCAGTTGAGGTGAGCAGCTCCCCATCTCCACTGTAAACAGTGTTTGTGGAGAACTGCTTCCTCCTCCTGAAACGTCGGATGGTGGTGCAGAACCTTTTTGAGGCCAACCCATAATCACTCTCCAGGCCGTCACCAAACTCCTCCCACGCCCGAGATTTTGCATTTCCAACAGCTGTCGGTGCCTGTCTGCTGCCTCGGGAGTCCGACAGGCCAATAAGACCCGATAGGCCTCCTATTTCAGCTGGACGACCCTCATCACCACAGGTGTCCACCACCGAGTTTTGGGGATTACTGCCACGACAAGCACCGACAACCTTCCAGCCACAGCTATGGGCTGCCGCCTCAGCAATAGAGGCACGAAACATGGCCCATTCGGACTCCATATCACCCGCCTCCTCCAGGATGTGATTGTAGCTCTGCCGGAGGTGGGGGTTAAAGGGCTCTCGGACAGGAGACTCTGCCAAACTTTCCCAGAAGACCCTAATTACATGCTTGGGCCTGCCAGGCCTGGAAGGCAGCCTTCCCTGCCATCAAAGCTCGCTCACCGCCAGGTGGTGATCGGTTGACAGCTCAGCTCTCCTCTTCACCTGAGTGTCTGGAACATGTGGCCGCAAGTCCGGTGACACGACTACAAAGTCGATCAGCGAACTGTAATATAGGGTGTCTTGGTACCAAGTGCACTTATGGACACACATATGTTCGAACATGGTGTTTGTGATAGACAAACTGTCAGTAGCACAGAGGTCCAACAAACACCATTCGGGTTCAGACTGGAGAGGCCGTACCTACTGATCACACCCTTCCAGGTCACACTATCATTGCCCACATGGGTGTTGAAGTCTCTCGAGAAGAGTGAGTCTCCTGAGGGAGCGTTCTCCAACACACCCCTAAAGACTCCAAGAAGGGTGGGTACTCTGAACTGTGATTTGGTGAATAAGCACAAATAACAGTCAGGACCCGTCCCCCCACCTGAAGGCGGAGGGAAGCTACCCTTTCGTTGACTGGGGAGAACCCCAATGTTTGGGCACCGAGAGGGGGCAACAAGGATGCCCACACCGGCTCGCCACCTCTCCCCATGAGCAACTCCAGAATACAATAAGGTCCAGCCTCTCTCAAGATGGTTCCAGAGCACAAACTATGCTTTGAGGTGAGCCCGACTATATCTAGTCTTTGTCTCTCCACCTCACGCACCAGCTCAGGCTCCTTACCCGCCAGAGAGGTGACATTCCATGTCCCAAGAGTCAGAGTCACTAACCGAGGATCGATCCGACAGAACCCATGCCTTCGGCTGCCACCCAACTCACATTGCACCCGACCCCAATAGTCCCTCCCACTCTGGGTCCATGGGAGGGCAGACCCATGTCTCATTTTCGGGCTGGGCCTAGCCGGGCTCCATGGGCAGAAACCCGACCATCAGACACTCGCCTTCGAGCCCCTCCTCCAGGCCTGGCTGCAGGGGGGAAGGGGGGGGGGTCCACATCTGAGCAAGGGAAACTGTGTCCTTTTCTTTTTATTTAGCATAGAGGTCTTCTGAACCACACTTCGTCTGGACCTTCACCCACGACCGGTTTGCCTTTTAATAAATTTGATTTATTCATTTTAATTTTAATACTTTTTCCTCCTTACTTTTACTTAGTCTCTCTCACACCAAACACACACACACACACGTACACACACACACACACACACACACACACACACACACACACACATACACATACACACACATACATGTGGCCGACTCTGTAGAAACCGTTTGTCCATTGAGAGTCGAACACAATGAAGTGGTGTTGAAGTGTTGAGTCCGTTGGGACTTTCTGTCTTCTGTTTCAAAGAATGCACACGAGTTCACTTTCAGCACTTGCAGGCAAGTAAAGCGTGTTTATAGAGCAAAACATCAATAACCACAGACAAGGTGGATTCATTAGTCTGGATTTAGTCCTGAACAAGAGCTTTTCCTGGTACATAACTGAATGTATGAGCAGGAATTGGTGCCGAAGAAGTGGACAAGGGAAAAAGAAACGAACACCTATTATCAAACATGTCATGTCATGCTGTTTTAGGAAAATAATCAACAATGGAGTGGTGTGATGAAGCAAAGAGACTGTGCTCTCCCTAGGGTGGATTATTGTCTTTACACATCCTCAACTGTTTTATTCCTTTTATACTACAGCAAAGCTCCTTGTGATTGTTTTTATCTATTTATAGTTACACGTGACGTGGTAAGTGAGCACCAGTTGTCATTTATTCTCGCTCCATCACCGCTTTCATAGTTCTCTCTCTTAAAGGTAAAATAGCCACAATAAATACACTCACGCAATCATTTAACAAAAACATTCAATTCTAATCAGGGTTGAGGGGAGGCTGGCGCTTATCTCAGCCAACTCTGAGTGAAGGCAGGGTACACCCTGAACAGCTCAACAGACCATTGCGGTGCCAACACACAGAACCATGTACACTCACCCTCACAGCTACGGGAAATTTGGAACAGTCTGTTAGCCTCATGTCAGTGTTTTTTGACTGGGAGGAAACCACAAGACCCAGTGAGAACCCATACAAGCACAAATGGGACACACACACTATACACAAGCACTTGAACCCTAGGGTGCTTACTACTACACCACTGTGACACGCTTCAAAATAAATAAACAAATACACAAAAAACTTGTCATGTTTTAGGTATTAATTAACACCTGACTTTTATAAAACACTGACACTGGAAACTCCTTCCAAAAATGTTACATAAAAAAACTCCTTGCAAAAAAATTTCCCATGTGCACAATTACACATATTTTTGGTGATCAAGAACAATTATACAAAACCGAAATTATTTATATATTTTGTTTAGATCACCTTTGCTAAAACCTTTCCCTCCTTTTCTCCCACGGGCTTTCAAACAGACCCTGGTGCAGCCCTCCCCACCCTCTCCATTTGGTTGCTAGAGATATCCTCAAGCATGAGACACAGGCATTTGACCTCTGAATTCCTTGGCCTCATCTCAGAAGACCTCCCCTCCCCTCCCCCTCGTCCGCTCACTTTTGAACCAGCGACCTGAGTTTCGATTCCATCGCTGTCATCATCTTATAGGTCTGTTCCTCACGTACCATGCACACCCAGGCTCCTCTCATGTGTGCTTGTGGTTGTCACTCATTTACTGTGACGTCACATGTTGAAAAACAGAATGAGGTTCAGCACCAAAAGATAATGGGGTAAAAAAAAATAAATAAATGAAATAAATTTACTGCCTGTTGAACAACGACAGCAACAACAACAACAATAATAATAATCATAATAATGATAATAATAATAATAAATTTCCCAGGAAATGGACAAAAACTAAATCTGAAGTGCCACATTAATATTACTTAGGAAATGTGATTTCAGAGATGTGTGTGTGTGTGTGTGTGTGTTTGTCTGCGTGTGTTTGTGCGTGTGTGTGTGTGTGTGCATGCGTGCATGTGTGTGTCAGTCTGAGTGTGCATTTGTGTGTGTGTGTGTGTGTGTGTCTGTGTGTGTGTGTGTGTGTGTGTGTGTGTGCGTGTGTAGGTCTCTGTGTGTGTGAATATGTGTGTGTGTGATTTTGTGTGTGTGTGTGTGTGTGAGTGTCTGTATGTGTGTGTGTTTGTGAATGTGTGTGTGTGATTTTGTGTGTGTGTGTGTGTGTGTGTGTGTGTGTCTGTATGTGTATGTGTGAGTGTGTGTCTGTGCATGTATGAGTGTGAGTTTGTGTGTGTGTGTGTCTGTGTGAGTGTGCGTGCGTGTGTGCGTGTGTGTGTGCAAGTGTCTGTTTGTGACTGTCTGTGTGTGTGTGTGTGTGTGTGTGTGTGTGTGTGTGAGTATGTCAGTGTGTGTGTGTGTGTCAGTCTGTGTGTGTGTTTCTTTTTGTGTGTGTGTGTGTGTGTGTGTGTGTGTGTGTGTATCCGACCAAATGAAGAAAAATGCCGTTTCTGGCCACAAATACCAGGGTAGGCAGGATTTTAAGCATGGCACTGGACCAGCACCTGGAGTCAAGTCAATTGCAGCCTATTTTAAACCCACCACAGAGAGACAGAGGGGAAAGAGATGACGTTGAAAGGCAACATCGCATGGTTATGGACCAAAATTTCATCTGTTTTTTTTCAGCTGCGGAAAAATAACTGTTCCTCCTCATACAAAAAAAATGTAGAGTAAATCCTGTTCTGTCCTCCTATAAATATGCAGCGCCGGCGGCATAGTCGTGTCGTGCTATGTATGTCCACCTTACTGCAAGAAGGTCTTGTGTTTGGAGCTTCTGTGTGGAGGTTACATATTCTCTCCTCACGCTTGTCTGGGTTTCCTGAGGGTGCTACGCTTTTCCCTGACAGTCCAAAGATATGCACATTAGGCTAAGCTACTTTTCCAAATTGCCTCCAGAGCGAGCGTGTGAGTGAATGGTTGAGAGTGTGATGCCTGGGATAGACTTGCGAGCTGTTGAAGGTACTGTGGGGTCGGTGGTGTAGTGGTTAGGGTGCTGCGCTCATGAGCGGGAGGTCATAAGTTCAAATCACAGTGGGACCCTCACTGTGCTAAGACCCCTGGGCAAGGTCTTAACCACAAGTGTGCCTCTGTTCACCCAGCAGTATAAATGGGTACCAGTAAAATATATATACTGGGAAGGGAACCTGCGATGGACTAGCGCCCCATCCAGGAGGAATTGAACTCCTAGTCGCTTCACGCTACAGAAACCGGGGATGAACACCGGCCTGATGAGCTGCTATGGCTCAAGTGAAAAAAAGCCCATGGAAGGTACTGTATATCCTGCCTTCACCCAGGTTCGGTTGAGACAGGCTCCATCCTTGCTGTGACCCTTATAAAGGAGAAAGGGAGATGTCAAAAGGAATAAATGAAACATTTTCACCAAAACCTTTATACCAGGCGATGCTGTGAGGAGGATGAAGTCACAAACAGGATACAAACCAATACATAAAATAATTACAGTAAAAACAACAATGTAATAACAACAATACTAATCAGTCATTCATTTTCTGAACCATCTCATTCTAATTAGGGTCACAGGGCTGGTCATTTAGCGCAGGTGCTGTCATCACACTTTCAACCAAGACAGAAACCAGTTGAAAAGTACAACTTTATAATTTACTTATGGACGTGCAGAGGTCACCTGACTTGTCCCTATCATGCTGAAATCATTTAGGAATTATCATTTTCTTCCTCAAGCAATTTGAATTGTACATTGTTTTTTGTTTTGTTTTAAAATGTAATAAAATTTAATCCACATCATTTAATAAAATTAATACAGCGTTGAATTTAATTCCTGAAGGAACTCTGGGGTTAATAAACGCCATTCATCACTGATCTGATCTGCTCATTTCTTTCCTTGTAAACAGGCAAGTCATTTCCCAGCAGGCCGTGCAGGTCGGTATCTTAGGGGAAGTAACACAGCACAGGTTTGGCCACCAGCCGAGAACATGAAAACCTCCATGGGGAGACCAGAAGGGAGGAAAACAGAGGGGAAGAGCGAAGGAGAGCAGGCTGCACGATTGGCGCATTTAAGCTATGGCTTGTGTTGGCTCTGCAAATTCGCTTCAATCAGCACTTTCACTGTAGCGCTGAAGAACATGAAGTTAAAATAGCAGTTAACCTCCAGAACAGAGAGGGGAAGGGAGGGGGGGGGAGAGAAAGAGAGAGAGAGAGAGACAGAAAAAGAGTGTGTGTGTGTGTGTGTGTGTGTGTGTGTGTGTGTGTGAGAGAGAGAGAGAGAGAGAGAGAGAGAGAGAGAGAGAGAGAAAGTGTTTTCATAGCTTTAAAGGAGCAAAATTTACAATATCACAAAATTTATGATTATGATGCTGATGCTGCTGCTGCTGCTGCTGAAGACATTGATGGCGATGATGAGGGTGATGATGATGATGGTGGTGATAATGCTGATGGTGATGACGTTGATGACGTTGGTGATGATGATGATGATGATGATCGTGGTGGTGATGTTGGTAACGATGGTGGTTGTGATGATAATATTGATTATGATGGTGATAAAAATGGAGATGTGGTGGTGGTGATGATGATGGTGATGAAGGTGACAATGGTGATGATGACCATTATCACCATCACGATTTTCACCATAGCAAACAAGAAGGGGCTCAGAGCTGATCCTTGATGCAGTCCCACCTCCACCTTGAACTCTTCTTTCATGCCAACAGCAGACCTCACCACTGCTTAATCCTTATTAGGGTCGCGGGAAGGCTGGCACCCATCCCAGTCGACTCGGGGTGAGGGCAGAGTACACCCTAGACAACTTGCTAGACCATCACAGGTTGGAAACACGCTGACGGCTTTGCAGCCCACTCTTGTTGAAAGGCAGCAATTTTCTTTTACATGCCTCTCACCAGAGACAGTGAAAACCATGGCCGACCTTTGATAACCCAGTTAGCTGCACTGGGGGGGGTGGACAGTGACAACCTTGTGGAGAGTTGGACTTGAACTCCCAAACTTATGATCAGTGATCCAGCGTCCTACATCACTAGGCCACCATTGCCCAGGCGTATCATAAATAAATCTTCTTTTCCCTTCGGGGGTCGTCACAGCGAATCATCTGCCTCCATCTCACCCTATCCTTTGCATTTTTTTGTCTTACACCAACTACCTTCATGTCCTCCTTCACCGCATCCATGAATCGTCTCTTTGGTCATATCATGAATAAATATTTTCATTAATTTAAAATAATTTAAAAATTAGTACTGTACTACTACTATTTATATATACAGGACTGTAGATGTCTAAACCATCTCAATCTAGCCTCTCTGACTTTGTCTCCAAAACGTCTTACATGTGCTGTCCCTCTGATGGACTCATCCCTGATCCTATCCATCCTCGTTACTCCCAAAGAGAACCTCAACATTTTCATCTCTGCTACCTCCAGCTCTGCCTCCTGTCTTTTCCCCAGGGACACTGTCTCTAACCCATACAACATCGCTGGCCTCAACACCGTCTTGTACACTTTTCCTTTCATTCTTGCCGATACCTTCCTATCACACATCACACCGGACACTTTTCTCCAACCATTCCAACCTGCCTGCACGCGCTTCTTCACCTCTTCTTCACCATCTACCCCACTGACTGTGAACCATATCAACCCATCTACTCTGCCCTCAGATACATTACACTTTAATATAGGCCAATCTATAAAGTTGCTCCATTCTTTTCTTTTATTGTTTAGTAATTTATAGTATTTATGTATCTATTTATTTATTTACTTATATAATATATATGTATGTGTGTATGTTCGTACTTGTATCTATTTTTGCACCCCCTACTGATAGTACCTCAAGAGCCTGTAACAGTGAATTTCTCCATTGTGAGATTAATAAAGCTGTATCTTATCTTATCTTATCTTTTCCACACTCTCCATTGCTCTGGATTGTTGAGCCTAAGTACTGAAAATCCTCCACCTTCCTTATCTCTGCTCCCTGTAACCTCACTGTTCCTCTTGGGTCCTTGTCGTTCACACACATGTATTCTGTCTTACTGAGGCTAACCTTCATTCCCCTCCTTTCCAGGACATTTTGCCACCTCTCTAGATTTTCCTGCACTTGTTCTCTGCTCTCACTGCAGATCACAATGTCGTCTGCAAACATCATAGTCCATGGAGATTATTGTCTAACCTCGTCTGTCAGTGTCTCTCCCTCACGCCAGTCCCAAGCCCGGATAAATGCTCTCTCTCTATTAAGGCCAGGTATATCCTGAACAGTTCAAAAGTCCATCACAGGGCAAACACATACACCCAACCATTCACATTCGTATGTAGGGGCAATCTGAAACAATTTGTCTTTGAACTGCTGGAGGCAACCAGAGTGCCCAGAAGAAAGAGGAGACCATACAAACTCCACACAGAAATTATCTGGCCAGGGACTCAAACCCATGACCTTCCTTCTGTTTTTTTTTTTCCCATTAATAAGAATTCCGAGTAGGAACAGATCTGAATTCATAACGTCTGTTATTTGTTTGTGATTCTTGTGTTTTTCTCATGTTTATTTTTCTCTCTAAGGTCCATTCATCCCATATTTCTGATGTTCATCCTATTTATGATCTGCAGGGCAGTGGTGGCCTAATGGAAAAGGGCACTGGATCGCTGCTCCTAAGGTTGGGGGTTTGAGTCCCACTCTCCACAAGGTTGTCACTGCCCCCCCCCCCCCAGTGCAGCTAACTGGCTTATTAAAGGCGGGCCATGTCTGTCACTGTCTATGGTGAGAGGTTCATGTAAAGGAACCATTTCTGACTTTCATAAAGAGGAGCTGCAAAGCCATCAGTGTGTTTCTGTCCCTCGCTAAAGGGTTGTGTCAGGAACAGCATCCGACGTAAAAACCTCTGAACCAAATCAAACGTGCGAATCACTGTGGCGACTCCTGGAAAAAAGTGGAAAGCCGAAAAGAAAAGAAGAAAGAAGATCCTATTTATGATCTCTATGAATATTCTCTTCAACTCACACTCTGGATCGTTTGGCCTGCGAGCGCTCCTCAGGGTTTGTGTGGGTTCGAGTTCAGAGCTGGTGATTATGGCATAGCGTGTGTTTAAATGGTTGGAAAAAATGGATGGTATTTGACGGCCACATAATAACTTAATAGACTTAGTGACAGCCAAGTGTGTAAACAACACTTTAAAATGCACAAGGAATGTAGAATTTTGTACCTGGTTCTAACATAATAAATAAAAATGGTAGAATCAGTCTCACACACACACACACACACACACAATCACACACACACACACAACAATCATACACACACACAATCACACACAAACAATCACACACAACAATCATACACACACAAACAATCACACACGCACCTTATATAAGTATAATTATAGAAAGATTGATAAATGGCAACCCGGCACCAATGAAAC
This sequence comes from Plotosus lineatus, assembly GCA_024760905.1. Classification (NCBI taxonomy): domain Eukaryota; kingdom Metazoa; phylum Chordata; class Actinopteri; order Siluriformes; family Plotosidae; genus Plotosus; species Plotosus lineatus. The sequence goes on along the minus strand of CM045735.1, from coordinate 63,295,650 downwards.
GATTCAAATCGGCCTACTAAACAAAGAGAATTTAAACTGGGTTTACAGCTGATCCTATCTGGGGAACTCGGGCAGCGTTGAGAATGAGTCCGTTCCAGAATGAACTTGTTCAGGACTGAATCAGAAAGTAATTGAAGCCCAAGTGCTTCCTTCCTTCCTTCCTTCCCTTTGTCTCGACTTCTTGCCCTTCCCCCATTACATTTCTAATGCACAATACTCCATCTAACGGTCAAACAGTAGTATTACAGCGACCTACTTCTGCTCAGATAATTCTCATCATGCTCCGTATATTATGCTAATTAATATTATTATAATTAATGTTATTATAATTAAGCTCTCTGTACTGTAGTCAATTTATCAGGTGCTATGCCTGGAGTTTATATCAGGGCCATTACAGTGAAGTATAACAGGAGAGCTGGAGAGCTGGAGTGAAAATACTTCTATTAAACGAGACTTAATTATTTAATACATGTGTATAGATATGTTTATTTATAAACTCTATTTTTGCAACATTGTGTGTGATTGTGGAATCTAAAATATATTTTGCTTCATTGCCATTTATTTATATTATCCTTTTAATTGTTTTAACAAGTTTAAAATAATTACTAATTAAACTAAATTAAATTACATAAATTTATATTTTTCTGTCTTAATTATGTTTGTGTTGATCTTGTATTTGTCCATTTATTCTATTTATATCTTTTTCTCGCCATACATTTGCCTTTTCTAATTAAAAATAATTTTTTTTATTTCACATTTTATATTTATTAGTTTTCTCTATAAATTTGAAAAATAACTGCATGTATAAAATTAATAACTTTTCTTTTTTTTTTTTTTTTTTTTTACTTCTTATTGATGAAATAAATATTATTCATTATATAAATTTAATAAACAGTTGGGAA
>CM045735.1:63254748-63282248 GCA_024760905.1 Plotosus lineatus | reverse complement strand
ATGTACCCAGCTCTCGCGCCGACTCAGATGAGATGGGTTCCAGCTTCCCCACGACCCTAATTAGGATCAAGCGGCCTAGAAATAAATGAATGAATGAATTAGCATGGCGCTGGCTCGACGTTCAATTGGTTGGATGAGTTTTTTTAAAGCAGTGATTACATTAAAGGATTAACGAGAGCGCCGAGACTGCTGTGGGCAGGTCTGATAACGAATCCCTGGCTCACATCCGCAATCCTAATCCAGATCATTTGGGATTATAATCTAAAGGATTTGACCAGCGAGAGCGTTTCATGCTCCTTTGTGTATTCTCTACACTGTTCGCTTTTTCTTTACACTGTTATTTCAATCTCGCTGTCTCTCTGTTCTGTCGTTTACTTGTTTGGAAGCTGCTAAAAAAGTAGCAGAATTCAGCACACTGTGTGAGACTAGCTCGCCTTTTTCTAGATAAGATCAGATAGATTTCTGAGACCAAATGTCTTAAAAATGAAAAGCAAACAGACACTTATCAACATATTTTGTGCTTGCTGATTGGTGGATGCAGCCATTCTTTTCAGAAGTACTGAATACACTGCTAGCATCACCACTGACGTAGCTGAATAGCCTAACGTGACGATTAGCATATTAAAATCACTCCTATACAGTGGCAATAGAGCTTCCTAGCCTGTTTGACGCTAGCATGTAAATACGTAATGAATTACATTATGGTTCGGTGAAATCGATCTGTTATGATCGCCCTTCACAGACATTCCAACTCGCTGCAGTTCTGTGGAACCCCCAGTTTATCAAGCATACATTCATCGGTTAACGAATGTGCTTGAGTGTGTCCAGGTATTTTTTCTTTTCACTGTTGGGCTCCGTTTCTGAAGAACTATTTATTTTTAGGGGTTGCATTCATCTGGGCAGTGGTGGCCTGGTGGTTAAGGGCGCTGGATCACTGATCCTAAGGCAGGGGGTATAAAGCCCCACTCTCCATGGGCTGTCACTGTCTCCCCAGTGCAGCTAACTGGGTTATCAAAGGCCAGCCATGTTTCTCACTGTCTGTGGTGTAAGGCTGTAAAAGAACCATTGCTGACTTTCGACAAGAGTCGCTGCAAAACCTCTCGCTGTACATTATTCTCCATTTCCTACAGATAGCATCGCCCAGACGTGAGTTTTTAAAATTATTTAAAAATATCATATCTAAAAAATAGTATTTGGATTATTCTGAAGTTAATGATACTGCATATGCAAATTAATGATAATATTAATGCATAAATAAAAAACATCCTTAAGAACAACAAAAGACAGATTTTTGTTCTAGGAGGTGGGGCTAAAGCATTCTGTTTTCAATATCACTTTTTTGTTTCAGGCTCAGAAATTTCCCACCACAACCCTTGTGAAATCTGTGTGTGTGTGTGTGTGTGTGTGTGTGTGTGTGTGTGTGTGTGTGTGTGTGTGTGAGGGTGGGTGGGGGGGTTGGGTTTTGGCGTTCCCGCCCCTTCAAGCTGTTCTGTATTCTCTGATAATGATCCTCTTTCCGTACTGCACCTGCCACAGGCCTGGTGTAACTTGGTGTGCTTTATGAACACACACACACACACACACACGCACACACACACACACACACACACACACACAGACAAATGGGGCAGATGGCAAGGTCCCCTATAGTGTGGTGGCCTCCCCAGTTTTCACTGATGCACACAAACAGTGATTGAAACTTGATAAACAATCTTAATTCTTGTTCCAGTTTGTGTGAAGGCTGAACGTATGAACATTAATTCACAATAGATCATAATAACACATTCTGCATCACCGTTAGTGTTTAAAACATACCTTATTATTAATACTAAAGCGTTAGGGTGCCATAACATTTGGTGTGAGTGTGAGGGCTGTACCAGTCCTTGAGTCAAGGTCATGTCCTGTCATGATTCGTTGAGCGAGAGGTTTGAAGGTCAAGAAAAACGGAGCTGTGACTGTTGAAAAAGAGAAGCGATTCATCAAACCACCGTTTGGCGTCTGTGTCAGTGTGAATTCTGCTTTTGCATAAATTCTCTTATTTTCTCTTCTTTTAAAGAAATCTTGATTTTGTATTGAGTTTAATCTCACATCACATGAAAGAAAAATCATTACAACGTTTTGGAGTCGATTTTGAAGAAAGCAATATTTGGCCATAACCCATGAGCACTCGGGGCATGTTCACAATCGTTTTAGCGCAATCTCTCATTCATGAAAAATAATGGATTCTTTATCTTTGTTCTTGAACTTTTGTATCTCTCTCTCTCCAGCCACATTCTCACACTTATCTTATTCGACCTGTTGCCTTTCACAGCCTCCATCCTGGCCTTGTTTAGTCAATTCTTGCCAGTGTACCAGATGGACCGGGACTTGGATTATAGATTTCTTTGCTGGGAAAAAAATATTGAATGATTGACGGCACCGAAAATTTGCAAGTGTGGGGAAAACATGCAAACTCCACACAAAAAAAGCCCTTGCTCAGCCCAGGACCCTCTTGCTATGCTGCGGATGTGCTAACCACTACACCACCTACATTTCCATATCTTGCCCATGATTCCTAGTAGGAATTACGAGTCAAGTAGGCATTTCTTAGTGTTTTTTTTTTTTTTTTTTACTTATTTCAGAAATCATAAATTACAAATTAAATTAGGAGCAGTGCGTAAAGTTTGGCATCATAGACTGTGTCTGAGTCTAGTTGATGATGTCACACTCAGGGGTGGAATTTTTATCGTGACACAGAGTCAAGCTCAAAGTATTCACATCCCATTACATCCCACAATTAGAATCTTTAATCAAATACCACATAATATTAATCTTATACACCAGGTAAAAAACGATAGCGGCCATTAATATTCCACCAAACACGACTCTCTTGCAGTGTGGCGTATGGCTTTACAGTCAAGGCTTCACGTCACGCATAAAGAACAAGAACAACAGAAAAATGAGCTGGACAAGCTTTTAGAAAAGGGCTAGAAGGCATCGAAGATGTTTGTGCCCAAAGATTGGGATCAACCCCCCACCTCTACCTCATCCCCCAAGCCCCCCCTTTATCCCTCATTTCATGCTACATTTCTCTCCTCCTTTTCTAAGCCCCTTATTTGCATATTCATTGATTACCTCCAGCATAATGAAGTGATTAATCAGTACAGATGAGCTCGGGGTGTTTTTTTTTGCCAAGTGATGAGAATGATGAAGGTAATTGATATTCTGTGTATTGTTAAGAACATCTGCCTTACAGCAAGAAGGTTTTGGGTTTGAGTCCTTGATGGGCTATTTATGTGGAATTTGCATATTCTCCCTGTGTTTGCGTGGGTTTTCTCTCAATACTCCAGTTTAATCCCACAATCCTAAGGCATGCACATTAGGATAGTTGTCTGTTCTGAATTGGCCTGAGGTGTGCAAGGGGAAATGTGTGTGTGTGTGTGTGTGTGTGTGTGTGTGTGTGTGTGTGTGTGTCTGTGTCACCCTGTAATGGACTGGCGAACTGTTTAGGGTGTATCTTGCCTTCACCCAGTGACGGCTGAGATAGGCTTTGGAAAATGATTGAATGAATAAAGTGTGTAAAGTGATGGTTTCTCATATTTCAGGGTCCTCTGTGGCCCTTAAAGTAAGCTGCACCTGCTCAATATATATATATATATATATATATATATATATATATATATATTGAATAAAAGTACACCAATTTTGTATGTACTTTTATAATTTCTAAAGGGTTTATGGGGTTTATCCATCCAAAGACTGGAGCCTTGGAACGAATTAGGCATTTAAAATGTAAGATGCTCCCCCTATTTATGAAATCCCCGCTATACGAAAAGGGCTCTGGAACGGATTAATTTTGTAAGTTGGGGGCCGAATGTATATATATATATATATATATACCGTATTCGACGTGATAAGTGCCCAGGGCGCGTAAAAAAATTAGAGCGGGTGGACGCTTATTAAAATGCACCAACTGTAAGTGCTTATTACCATCGATGTAGAAAACATGAATAATAACAGAACAAGAAAAGTGTTTTACTGTTATTTGTGGTATAAACCAAACTTACATGAAAGCTGAAAATAAACAGAAACGATTAATAAAAATTAAGAAATTAATAAAAAAGACTTCTCCTTCCCCTCCTTTTCCCTCCTGGTGCTTTTCCTTTAAACATTTCCTTTAAACATTTCCTTTAAAAATGTCACAAGTAAAATTAGCCAATCAACACAATGTCAACTTTATCACATGGCAGGTTGAACCAATCAACATGAACATAAACAAAAGCACATGGCCAGGAAGGTCTTTAAATTTATGGAGTCAGTGAGCAGTCAAAAATACTGGTCATCACTTTCTGATAGGTCCATATCTGGCTCATCACTCCATTCATTCAGAGCTGTAGCAGTTTCTCCTGGTTCATCGGTTGTTGGACATTTACCAAGAGAACACAGCAAAATATTTTTCTGTTTTTTGAAGCATGGTGGAACAATCTAATGTGTTACTACTGATAAACATTATAGACATTCCCCAGTGGCAGGGGGTCCTGAAATACCACATAATCTCACTTTTACAGGCAGTGAACGCCTCATTTTACGGTTACAGAGACTGATCGAATAAAATTGGTAGATTTGATCTACGATCTTGCTCCCAGTACACATGGGCGTTTATTAGACATAAGATAAAAAAGATGGGGGGTAGGGGTGGGGTGGGGACTTTATTGGAGCAGGACGCTTATTACAGTAGGCCCTTGTTATTCGCGGGGGTTTGGTTCCGGCCAAATCATGAAGATAATCTGCGAGTTCTGTATCCGGAAGTAAAACCCCATGTATCATATTACATGTGCGAATGATCAACCAGAAGTAAAATACTATGTATCTATTATATGCGCTAAAATATGCTTCATAAATTCTATAGACAGTTTTACTCATTACTATAGTATTAATGTAGTGAAATGTAGTAATGATCAAGAAAAACAAAAAACTTAATTTTTTACTGTGATAGTTATTGATATTGATAAATATAAACATTATACAGCATATATATATATATATATATATACAGGAATCTCTCACTACTTCACGCTTCAATTAATGCGGCTTCAGTGCATCGCGGTAAAAAGAAAAAAAAAAAAATTCATCAAATTAAAAAATAAGGAAATTAAGGAAGAATAGGTGGAAAAGTTAAGGAAAATGTCACAAAAGGGCCAATTATGCAAAAAAAAAAAAAAAACCCTAAACCAACACAAAAACCCCCAACCCAAAATTTCCCATCAAGCCAAGTATTAAGTGTACCTCAGGATAATGTGAGAAGATTTATGGCAAGAATGAAAGGAAAAGTGTACAAGACGGTGATGAGGCCAGCGATGTTGTATGGTTTAGAAACAGTGGCCCTGGGGAAAAGACAGGAGGCAGAGCTGGAGGTAGCAGAGATGAACATGTTGAGGTTCTCTTTGGGAGTAACGAGGATGGATAGGATCAGGAATGAGTCCATCAGAGGGACAGCACATGTAAGAGGTTTTGGAGACAAAGTGAGAGAGGCTAGATTGAGATGGTTTGGACATGTACAGAGGAGGGATAGTGAGTATATTGGTAATAGGATGCTGAGGCTGGAACTACCAGGCAAAAGGCCTAGAGGAAGACCAAAGAGACGATTCATGGATGTGGTGAAGGAGGACATGAAGGTCGTTGGAGTAAGAGTAGAAGATGCAGAGGATAGCGTGGGATGGATACTGAGTCAGAAAAAAGGTAACCCAAAGTCTACAACAAAGCAGAGTCATAATTTTAACAACATGGAATTTTAGAAATCATTTTCCTCCTAGAATTTCATCCTAATTGAGGAACTTGAAACTATTACAAAATAACAAACAGCACCTTTAATCCTGAGAGGAATGAAGAGTAGAACCTGGAGGAAAAACGGAGCTGGAGTAATAGCACATATTTATCCATCTTTTCCTGTCTGCACTGCAGATTTGTCTTTTTTAAATCCACAATTTATTTGCATTTTTATAAACCTTTTATAAGTCTTTGAAGTGTTATTAGTAACTGATTCATTTATCTAAACCCTGAAATGCTGCATCCACCAAACGTCAAACCCTGACTGGAGATTTATTCCACTTTGGAAATCTCTTGGCGTTCCCCCTCCCTCGTCTGTTTTTTTTCCTAGTCATGTCTCAGTAATCATATTATATATTAGACAGAGATGGTGAAAGGCGGTTGGTGAAAGCTATTGCCGTGCTGCAGCGGGAAACGGTGTGTATCAGTGAGAGAGTCTGTCAACACGTCAGCGCAGCACCAATAGCATGACGGACGGTGTTTAAGACGTCTGATTTAGGTCACAAAACACCAAATGTCTGTCTGAGACACTGACCGTGACGTGATGCTAATCTGGTAGCTATAAGTTTGCATTATGTCTTTTTTGGTATGATTCACACACACACACACACACACACACACACACACACACACACACACATACACACACACACACACACACACACACACATACACACACACACACACACACACCCCAGGGTCTAACCCAGGCAGCATGGGGAGAATCAAACATGGTACAGTCCTGCGCTCCTCCACTTCCTTCTCTTTTATATTTGTCCTTGTTCGAGTCCTTGGAAATGGGACTTCCTGTTTCCGCTCCATCATTTTTACATTCTTCTCCTACCAGCCGTGCATCAGGATCATCAGATCGCAACATGAGAAGCTGATCCATCAGGGCGTCCCCGACCTTCCCATGATCCTCTGCCTCGATACAGATAATGCGCTTTAAGATAATATGGGTGTATAACATGATAATTACAGATTATCGATTCAGGGCAAGGTTTATGATACTGGATGTTTTGTAGCATATAAGGAAGGAGGTAAGACAGGAAGTGAAAATCATGAAGGCGGAGTTACGACACCCTTTACAGTAGTAAAGAAATCTGTGTCGGTTCGATATCTTGCTGTTGAAATGTTATCACCCCCAAGATGGGAGATGATATTGATCAAGTTCTGGATCTGGGAAGTTTTTAAAGGATTAACATTATGTATTTTTTTGTGGAGGTGTTGTATTATCCCAGGTACAGAAGGGGGTGCTCTATGCTTTCTGATATTTTTCAGCTTGGCAGAGGTTTGCACTCTCCAAGTTTTATGGTCTGTATTGAAACGACATAGACATGTGTATGAAGCCTGAAGTTACAGCACTTCACATTGCTTGATGCAGGGACCATGTCCCTCTGTCTCTTTGTCACAAAGTGTCACATGGCATACACACTCTGTGACATCATCATTTGCTGATTTTGTTTTTTTGTTTTTTTTACCCCACCAGGGAACATCCTGATCGCAGAGCTGCACATATGGTTTCTAGTTTAACATTATCATGATTTTGTATTGCGCGGCATCGTGGCATGATGGTTATGAGCATGTTACAACATGAAGGTTGTGGATTCGGTTCCTGTTTCTGTGCGGAGTTTGTATGCTCTCACCGTGCTTGTGTAGGTTTCCACCGGGTACTTCAGCTTCCTCCCACAGTGCAGACATATACATTAGGGTAGCTTTTCTTTTTTTCCAGGCTTTTCCAGATTGCCCCTAGGTGTGGGAATAAGTGTGAATCGTTGTATGTTGCCCTGTGATGGATTGGCGAGCTGTTCAGGGTGCCTCAGGGTGTTATTAATAAGTCACGCCTTTTGATAAATCTAATTCGAGGCGTCATAAAAAAAGAGTAAATTTTAAGAGTAAGACATTCTGCCCTACTTTCTTTCTTTCTCTTTCAGACCATTTTGCTGTTATTTTCTCAGTCGTTCCCAGTGGAAGCCCGTGCCGAACAGTTGTAACGCCTGTTATTTTAGAGGCAGTCTGCTGAACGGTGCTGAAAACGGCCCTGTGTGTTTGATGGCAGCCATTAGACAAGAGAACAGACGCCCCGATGCCGTCATTCAGTCTAACAGCAAAAGGAATCAACATTTCTGGCTCCGTTTAGCTTTAAAGGGCCCCGTATTTGATGTTATGTAACTGAGAGTCAGATGCACAATTACCTCTCCTGCATGCTCTGATTATGACTGGTCAGAACAGGTGAATGCCTTTTTCTAGGAGCATCCACAGCTAGCAATCACAGCTTTATATTCACATGCTGCTGTTTTTGTACTGCTCAGGCCTCCCTGTGGCCCCTGGTAGTATCAACCGGTTCAGAAAATGAATGAATGAATCTGAAATTTCAAAATGTTCAAAAAGAACCACTGCTGACTTTCGACAAGAGTAGGCTGCAAAGCCGTCAGCGTGTTTCCGCCCTGCGATGGCCTGGCGAGCGGTCCAGGGTGTACTCTGCCCTCGCCCTGAGTTGGCCGGGATGGGCACCCTAATTAGGATGAAGCGGTTACAGAAAATGAAATGAAATGAAAAGCAGCCCTTGGACAAAGACCATGAAGACCACACTGCATCCTGAATATTTTGATGTATTCTTACTGTGTCCATGTCAGGTTCTCACTGCGTCTAATATGGTCTCACTAATTTCTTACCACATACATGATTGTGCAAATACATTCTTCCTACAATCATTCAGTTCACACCACACACTTTTCACTGCAACTGGCTGGTCCTCATCGATACCGCACCACTTGTGAAGCTTGTTTCATTCATTCATTTCATTTAATTCTTGGAAGTTTCGTTTCATTCAGGCAAGTATTCTTGTGTCCACATGTCCGTTCAACATGAACACACCACGTTTGCATTACACTAATGAAGTCCCTACTAGGTTTTAGTTATGTTGTTATTATTTCAACACCCTTATTACTACGTCAAAACCGTCATTGCAATGTCCCTACTGTTGTTACCACATCGAACCTGTCATTACTACATCAACATTATCATCAAAACATCAAAACTATCAATACTACGACAATACCATTGTTACTACTGCAACACAACCATTACTATTCCAGCACCGTAATTTATCAATATTATTATTATTACTATGGGTGGCAAGGTACTAAGCACATCTGCCTCACAGCAAGAAGGTCCTGGGTTCGATTCCCAGCCTGGGTGTTTCTGTGTGGAGTTTGCATGTTCTCCCCGTGCTTGTGTGGGTTTCCTCTGGGTACTTCAGTTTCCTCCCACAGTCCAAAAACATGCGCAGTTGGTTAATTGGCTTTTTCAAATTTCCCTTAGGTGTGAATGGTTGTCTGACTGTTGGCCCTGCGAAGGTCTGGCAAGCTGTGTCAGGTGTACCCTGCCCTTGCCCGGAGTTGGCTGGGATGGGCGCTAGCCTCCCTCCAACCCTATTTAGGATTAAGCGGTTACAGAATGAATGAATGAATGAATGATTACTATGTTCACACCATCGGTAAGACATTATCATTATCATTACTATGCCAACAATATTATTATGATGTCAAAAGTAATGTCTCCATGTCAACACCATTGGTACTACATCGTTGCTAGGTCAAAACCATCATTACTGCCTCTATACTATTGTTACTATGTCAACACCATCATTACTGCATCAACACTATATCGTTACTATGTAAACAATGTCATTTATGTGTCAACAATGTTGTTACCACATCAACGCCGCCGTAACCATGTCAACACTGTCATGATTACAGTGATCCCTCACTTTCCGTGGTTAACTGGGACTGAGGTCCCGCCGCAACCGTCAAATTCCGCAAAGTAGGCTCGGACCCCCCCCCGATTGACGTATACGTACACGTATATGTGTATATAATATCAATAAATACATATTCAACACTACAAATGCTTATAATAACAATTAAACATTCAAAAATAATGCATAAGATGTAAATAAAATATAAATACACACACACACACACATACAGACACACATGCACACGCACACACAGATGCGCACCTCACATAAAAATGTAAGTAATTTTGATGGGGTTTGTTGGGTTGTTTTTGTTTTGTTTGTTTTTTTTTTATTTGCATAATTGGCCTTGTTTTTGTGGCATTTTCCTTAACTTTTCCCCTATTTATCCTTAATTTCTTTATTTTTTTAATTCGATGAAAAAAAAAAAAAAAAGCAATGTACTGAAGCTGCATGGATTGAAGCGCAAAGTAGCGAGGGATCCTTGTACTTCAACAAAACGGTTACTAAGTCACCACCACTGATATTACCGTCATTACATCGTCAACACCACCAATACTACAGGGCAGTGGTGGCCTAGTGGTATAGGGTGCTGGATCACTGATCCTAAGGTTGGGGGTTCAAGCCCCACTCACCACAGGTTGTCACTGTCCCCCAGTGCAGCTAACTGGGTTATCAAAGGCCGGCCAGGTCTCTCACTGTCTATGGTGTGAGGTTCATGTAAAAGAACCATTGCTGACTTTTGACAAGAGTAGGTGCAAAGACATCAGCGTGTTTCTGTCCTGCGATGACCTGGTGAGCTGTCCAGTGTGTACTCTTGCCCTTGCCCAGTGTCGGCTGGGATGGGTGACAGCCTCACCGCGACCCTAATCAGGATTAAGCGGTTACAGAAAATGAACTGATGAACTCCACTGATACTACCGCGACACTATTGTTACACCGTCATTACCACCAACCTTTTAAAGTTCTTACTGAATCCTGATTCCTAATTTTGGGGGACATTTCCCACTCATTTTATTCTTAATTTAGTGATATTCAAGGTTCAAGATTCAAGATTTTTAATCACCATTTGTGCTTTTACACACATAGGAATTCTTTGGGCGGTTGTTCAAAGAGTCAAGTTACAAAACAGAAAAGAAGGCTCAAATCAACATAAACACAAACTGCTATAAAATAAATACATAAAAATTCTATATTTAAAAAGGACCTTTCACAGACCCAGTAAACAATATAATAATAATAATAATAATAAAAGTAATTAAAAATGATGATAATAATAATAATAATAATGATGATAATAATATGATGAGTAAATAAATAAATAATCAGTAGAGAACAACAGCAATAAATTAAATTGCACTAAAATAATTACATTATAATTATATTGTTTTTGTTTGGGGGAAAACAAATGAAGAATTCTCTGGGTAAACAAAATGGCCGCAACTTCAAAGTTAGATCTTCCACATTCTCACATCCAATTCCCACCCATCAGGTATTACTATCCCTATCACATGACCACTACCGACCCAGGAGCGGCACATGCCCCCTCTGTGACATGTGATACTAGCCACCCGCCTCTTTTAGAAATGCTGCACATGCGTATTTGGGGGCGGATTGAATACATATGAAAGGAAAAGGATTGGCTGGCAATCGCTGTGAGTGACAGAAAAGTAAACATATGATGTCCCTGTCTCCCATGAGAGCTCGACCAATTAGCTCGCATGGACTCCCAGCTACAGATGGCTGTGCACACTACCACCACCATAGAGACCATGCTACATCCTTCTCAGTTTCTATTGTGTTCCACTTGCATTCTACAAATTCTTATTGCGGGATTCTACAATTCCGAGATAGCGAACCAATCAGATTGCTTCATTTCTATGGAGTATACAGTATACTGTAGATGTTTTGATGCAGATTATTATTATATTTTAGAGAACTAGTGGAGAGAACTAGTGGATCATTTGGTGTGATAATGGCGGTGTGAACTCATTGTAACCCACTTCTGCCTGATGATATATGTCTATAAAAACAAACAACCATCGCTCCTTGACCATATTATATACCAGCCTTTGCATCTCATTGGTCTGTGACTGTACAACCTTTCTCCGTAATCTTTCATAATTATTCTGAATTCCTAATCCTACCACATTTTAAACAACAGCTGTCAATCATATTTTTCTGAACTATTTCTTACAGCATGTACTTCAGGCTGAGGAGGATGACGCATACGCAACTTGTGCTGGTGTTTGGAAAGCACCGATTAATATTTAATGTTGAACTGCAGGGTGTTTTTTTTAAAGGTGCTGTGTGTTTAGTCCATCAGATCTCAGCCTCCTGTAACAGGAAATGCTCAGGGAAAACAGGGGAAGTCATTAACCTGTATTAGCATGCTGCTATTTTTAGAAACCTTCATCATCATCATCATCATCATCATCATCGTCGTTGCTGTGCAGGGTTGACGTTGATGTTGATGATAAATCAAACTATAAAACTTTTACCCACTCAGCCATTTGCCAAACTGCTTAATCCTACTACTAGGTTTATGGGGAGAGTGGAGCCTACCTCAGCCAACCCCCAACCTCCCTTACCAAAGAAAATGCACCAAGATAATGTAAAACGAATAAGGAAATACTTTTGTAGAAATAGGTAATATCATGTTAAAGGTCAACACCTTTAATGCATTTTTAAAAACCTAAAGAAACAAGAGCACACAGTGATTGCAAACCATTAAAAATCTGGAAGGAAAAAAAAAAAAATCACAGTACCTGCCATAATATAGTAACCAAAAAAAATAAATAAATAATAATAATAATACAATTTTATAATGTTAAAGAATCCCTTTAAAAATTCCTGGATTCAGAATTTGATCTGGATTGTATTCAAAAATTGATGGAGTCTTCCTTGTCTAAATCCGGACATAACTTTTTCAAGCTAATAAACATAGAAATAGGCTGAAGATAAAACATAACCCAACTGGAAGAGGTAATTATATGTTAAAACCTTTTGACCAATTAGAACACAGTGGTGAAATTAGCAGTATCCTTCCACAGGTTGTTTCTGTTTCATTCTCAGTCATGGTGTTTTCTTTCTGCTGTAATAGATGAGTTCAGTTTTTTCATCAGATGAAGATCTGCTTCATTTCTCCAAACAACCTGAAGTATTTGTCTCGTGTGTGTTTCAGGTATTTATGAACAGGCATTTCTTATATAACTGCAGTGCTCCCATCCTGGATGTGAAGATTGCCTTTTGTCAGGTGTGTGTCCCATACAGGTAAAATAAAAGGTAGAGTATTCATTCACTTCATTCTCCTGCTTCATTTCTGTTGTCAGTGTGTCACTGTGTAAAAAAAAATCATGTGTCTGATAATCACTGGTGCTAGTTTTTGTTTTGTATTTTTATAAACGTGATTGGACTGTAAAGAAAATGAAAAGAAGGTACAAACAAACAAACAGACAAACATATAAACATGAAATTCGTACAAACAATGCTGGAGGTATGAGAATTAAAAGGAGCCATGGTTCCAGTGTGCTAAATAGTTAACCATATCCATCCATCCATCCATATGTTAAAATAAATTGAAAGCCTGGAGCCTAGCTCAGCCTACTCTGGGCAAAGGGAAGATCCTTGCCAATCCATCACACAGATCATCAGAAACAACTGCTCACACCTAGGCACAATTTGAAACAGCCACTTAACCCAATATGCATGTTTTTGGACTGAGTTTTCTGAGGAAACTGGAGTACCCCGAGGAAACAGACACAAACATGCAAACTCCACACAGACATGTCCTTGACAAGCTAACTACTACTCCCCCATGCCACCATTGTTTGAAACAAATCATCATCTGCATCATCATCATCATCATCATCATCATCATCATCATAATTATTATTATTATTAATTATCCAAATCACTTCTTCTCAGAGTTCTCATTTAGCAAAAATACATGGTGGTTGTCCTTTGAAGTGACATAACGCTATTTAATCTCACGTTTAAACACATGTTGCTATGAAGCATACGGATACTCAGGTTTTCATCACAAATCAATACCTAAGTATCCGTACGCTTCGAAACAACATACAATATAAAATACATAGAGATATTACTTTTACAGTCTGCCGTACAGATCTAAAAGATCCAAAAGATCTAAAAGCCCTGACCTCCCACCTCATTAAGACCATGGAAAGGCTCCTCCTTGAACACCTCCGCTCTATGGTGAGCCCCACCCTAGACCCGCTGCAGTTTGCCTACAGGCCCAACATCGGAGTAGAAGACGCCGTCATCTACCTTCTGCAGCGGGCACTCACCCACCTGGAGATCGCCGGCAGCGCTGTGAGGGTCATGTTCTTTGACTTCTCCAGCGCCTTCAACACCATCAGGCCAGCGCGTCTGCGAGGGAAGCTGGAGGACGTGGGAGTGGACGGGCATCTTGCTGCCTGGATTATTGACTACCTTACCAACCGTCCACAGTACGTGCGGCTGCGCGGCTGTAAGTCAAAGGTGGTAGTTTGCAGCACGGGGGCACCGCAGGGCACCGTCCTCTCACCCTTCCTTTTCAATATCTATACCTCGGACTTCATATATAACACAAACAGCTGCCACCTCCAGAAGTTCTCGGACGACTCCGCCATCGTGGGCCGTGTGTCTGAGGGGAACGAGCTGGAGTACCGGTCGGTCATCATTGACTTCGTGGACTGGTGTGAGCGCAACCACCTGTGCTTGAACACCAGTAAGACGAAGGAGATGGTGATCGACTTCAGGAGAAACACTCAAACACACACACACACACACTTACTAGTGAACATCCAGGGACAGGACATTGAGACAGTGGACAGTTTCAAGTACCTGGGTGTTCACCTTAACAATAAACTGGACTGGTCCCACAACACCAACGCCCTGTACAATAAGGGCCAGAGTCGCCTCCATCTTCTGAGGAGACTCAGGTCCTTCGGCGTATGCAGACCTCTGCTCAGGACTTTTTATGACTCTGTGGTAGCCTCTGAAATCCTCTACGCTGCCATCTGCTGGGCCCCAGGCAGCACAGAGCGGGACAGAAAGAGACTGAACAAGCTGGTCAGGAGGGCCAGCTCTGTCCTCGGCTGCCCACTGGACTCTGTGGAGGAGGTGAGTGAGAGGAGGATAGTTGCAAAGCTCACATCCATCCTGTTCAACATCTATCACCCACTGCACCAGACTGTAGAGGAGCTGAGTAGCTCCTTCAGTGGACGACTGAGGCATCCTCAGTGCAGGGAAGGAGCGCTACCGCAGGTCGTTCATTCCCACCGCTATCAGACTGTACAACGCCACTTTGTAACTGTCTGTGAAAATACCGGTTATGTGCAATAAAACCCCCGTGCACTTTAATCAACCACATCTACCCCACTGACTGTGAACCATATCAACCCATCTACTCTGCACTCAGATACATTACACTTTAATATAGGCCAGTCTATAAAGTTGCTCCATTCTTTTCTTTTATTGTTTATTAATTTATACTATTTATGTATCTACTTATTTATTTACTTATATAATATATATGTATGTGTGTATGTTTGTACTTGTATCTATTTTTGCACCCCCTACTGATGGTACCTCAAGAGCCTGTAACAGTGAATTTCTCCATTGTGAGATTAATAAAGCTGTATCTTATCTTATCTTATGATTCAGGGTCTTGTGTTTGTATGTGACGAGAGTGTGGATGTTGGACAGCCCTTTGCTTGAAGTCCACATCACCACCCACGTGTGATATCTATATTTCATGCGCATGGTTTATATTTAGTCTCTGTCTTCCATCTGACCTGATGCTAGCACTCTGCTTTATTTCCTTTCTGTCGGCTGTGATGCTAACAGCTTACACAGAAATGAACAGATGACAATAAATGAGTTTATTTTATGATAATGCTGTTTGTTGTCTCCCTGAGTTGCCACATTTATCTGTTCATTACTCATTACGCTTGAATATAAACCTACTCATTTAATTCTACAGCAATACGAGGACATAGCACTTTCTCTGTTATGCATTATCTTGCTAGCAAAGCTAAAGTAATGAATGTTCCAGTTACTACAATCTGTGACTCTTATTATACAAAAAAAACAAAAAACAAAAAAACAAAAAAAAAAAAAAGCACTACATTTGTTATTGCTAATTCTTTAGCAAACTACAAACACTCCAAAGCTATCTGGAGAACATTGATAATACTGTTTTAATACTTGTTTAGCTGAACAATACACACTAACACAGCCAGTTAACAGCCAACCTACTAATTTGACTTGTCCTACCATGAGCAACACTAGACATGTACAAAAGGTAAAATCAGGTTCTTTTACAAGGTTTGTATTTTAATTGTTTTTGATTTTTCCCAATTTACTCCATAATTTATTCGTATCCAATTCCTACCCATCAGGTATTACCTTCCCTATCACATGACCAACACCAACTAGGGAGGGGTGAAAGCATACCCATGCCCCCTCTGTAATGTGACTGCAGCCCATGTGTATTTTGGGGGCGGTCTAACACACTTGGAGGGAAAGTGCTATCTGGCTCCTCATACGAATGAGCTCACAGTCTTTCGATCGTGAGTGACAGGGAAGTGAGCGATCACCAAGTTAATTGTCACACATCTTGTCATGTGCCACATGGGTGACAACTTTTACAAGTTTAAAATTTTCACATTAATACTTACAGTAAACATAATAGTATTTCCTGTAAATTCTAAAAAAAGGTCTAGAATTTATATCTTCGTACATGGTAGGTTCATTCGTTTCATAGTTTTTCTGTATTCTCCACAACAAAAAACAACTTGCAAGATTTTTCACTGTTTAGCAATTGCATAGATTCAAACATATGTATGCTAGCCTTAGCATGATTACCTTGTGCCTATTTATTACCATATTTAGGGGAGGAGTTATTCAGTAATTACAGGAGGAAATGTTTTTATGGAAAAACACAGATTTTGTTGAAAACATTCCACAGTCAAACTAGCAGAAATTAGCATTCCATTAAAAATATTAAGTTAAAAGGCTGTGTCTTAGATTCTAATTAATCTTTTTGTAAATATTGACCAACGTTTCTTGTTTCGTTGCAGGGTTTTGGTAAACAAGTTGATGTGTCTTACATTGCCAAGCATTACAACATGAGCAAGAGCAAAGTGGACAACCAGTTCTACAGTGTGGAAGTTGGAGACTCCACCTTCACGGTTCTGAAACGGTACCAGAACCTCAAGCCCATTGGTTCTGGGGCTCAGGGAATAGTGTGGTGAGTACACAAAGGTCTTGTTTTTCTCAGACGTTGGTTTTATACTCTTTACATGTGGTAATTCTGACAAACAGTTCAAAACAAGTTGACTTTGTATTTTGTAGAAATGTAAGATGCTGGTAACATAGAACCATGGAACATATCATAGTAGGAACATGGCACCCTTGGGAATATTGGGAATACTGGGGAACTTATTAGTAGCAAACACTGGGAATGTATAGTCCTCAAACATTTGAACACTGGGAGAACATGGGGAACATACAACCCTGGAAATAGTGGAGACTAGGAGTATAAAATGATGGGAAGGCTCTGGAATTTGAGACATTATGAATAGAGAATACCCTGGGAACATACAGTGCTTGGAATATTCGACATTCTGAATAGGAATTTTAGAAACATTGGGCACTGGGCACTTACAACCCTTAGAATATTAGACACTGGAAATAGAGAACCCTGAGAATGTTGGACACTGTGGAGGGAGAACCCCGGGAACATTCCTCTTGAAATATTAGACACAAGGAATGAGAATCCTAGGAATATTGGACACTGGAAATATAGAACACTGGGTACATCACATCCTGGGAATAGTGAATCATTGAAAGACTGGGTTCTAGAAGCACACTAAACATGAAAGCATAGGACATTTAAAATGCAGAGGTGCCTGGGAACACCTGACCACATTAAGAACAAGATAGTGTAAACATAAATCCCTAAGAACATACAGATTAAAGAAAACAGTATCTTGGAATTAAAGGTTTCTAGGTCATGGAAAAATGTGCTATTTGCTTAAAGTAGGTTGCTGCACCTAGTGGATGGACGATGAATTACATTTCACGGTAATGGCTGATACAAAGAATGTATGATAATCATATTCCCCCAAAAGCTCTTGGGGGTCACATCAATGAGTTGGTGGACCAGATTTAAGTTTGACACATGTGATCCAAGGGTTCTAGGTATATGGAATGCTGGGATACGAGGAACGTCCTGTTCACTTTCACTTCATCTTGGAAAGTTTTTTTAAGCTCAAGGTTGTAAGCTCCGGAGCTTTGGAGCAGAAAATGAAAATGCTGCTTCAACTCATTTTGTTTGGAAGTGATTTACCTCAGGGTTGTTCCTCATTTTAAAAAGCTTAAACATAAAATGCTTGATAGAGCTGTGCTAATAAATACCATGCTTCCAGGTCTCCGCGGGATGTACGGTGGTAGAAAACACTGTTGTTTCTACTCTGAGGGATGACAGTGTAATGATGCACATTATAAATGCATATAGTGTGGATTTATTTGTGGTTTTCCATGAGATGTATTCGGTGCAAATATTAACAGTAGCATTTGCATGGTAATGACTGTGCTTGTCTGTGTTAGCATTCGCGTTGTCCTGCTTAACTTGTAACAGCGAGCTCATTATAATGAATTCTAGCATCCACATGTAAAAATAGTCCATTCACGGAGGCCTGCCAAGTCGCGCTCGTCTCTTTTGTTAGTGTTCTTCTACAATGACGTTTGAAGTCTTCAGACTTCCTCCCGCGGAATCGTGGGAAAACTGACTGGCTGTTTTTCTAAAGATATTCGTCACGAGATGCAACATCCTCCTTATCCTCCTCATCTTCATCCCTTCCTTTTCTCTCTCTTTCACACTGAGTTCACCCCTCTCTACTTTCCCAGGCATTTCGGAGGTTCTGCAAAGCAGGCTGGACAGTTAATGGAGTGGTGTGTGTGTGTGTGTGTGTGTGTGTGTGTGTGTGTGTGTGTGTGTGTGTGTGTGTTAGACTGACTGCAGCAACTCAGTCTGGCAGGCACACAGCCGTAATCTAATTTAGTTAAACTTCCTCAGCACCAGTCACATGACTCAGAGTGGCAGCCAGATTATTCCAATCATCATATCACTGAGAGAGAGAGAGAGAGAGAGAGAGAGAGAGAGAGAGAGAGAGAGAGAAATAAAGAGAATGAGAGAGCATTAGTGTTGAATTAAACAAGAAAAGAAATACAAAGAAAGAGGGTTTAGAAAAAAATAAGAATAGAGGGAGACAGAGAAAGAGAGAGAAAGAGATAAAAAGAGATAGAAAGGTGTGTGTGTGTGTGTGTGTGTGTGTGTGTGTGAGGGTGTGAGGGGGCGAAAGCGAGAGAGAAAGAGCGAGAGAAAGGTAGAGTTAAAGATGAAGAACACAGTAAGAGGGGAATTAGATCTGAAAGAGGGATGGATTTAGAGAACGAGTAGTTCAGGGGTTTATTTTAATTACGGTTTTGTTTGTTTGTCTTCAAATTGTGGTTTGTTTCGAATTTTTATTATTTGGTTATGAAGAGGTCCTGCAGGGTTTAGAAAGTGTTCCAACACTCGGTGGGACACAACAGGCAGCAGATGGCTATAGCTGTGTACGCACTAATTTTGGACACACACACACACACACACACACACACACACACACACACACACACACACACACACACATGCATGTATATCTATTCTGCCCTCCCAAGCCAGACCGCAGTATCTGCAATTTTAGCCAAATTGGCCTTTTATGTTTTTCTGACTAAGTGCAATCAGCTCCACCTAGTGGGCTCAATTTTCTCAGTTTCATGATTTTGCAGATACTGCGGTCTGGCTTGGGAGGGCAGTATTCTCCTGTATATATTACCATTGCTCACTACTGTGTGGACTTTGCATGTTCTCTGTGTGCTTGCGTGGGTTTCCTCCTCCGGGTACTCCAGTTTCCTTCCAATGTCCAAAAACATGTACAGTATGCTGAATGGTTGTGTGGGTTTTTGCCTGTGATGGCCTGGGTGTACCCTGGCCTTGGCCAGAGTTGGCTGAGATGGGCACCATCTCAATTATTCATTCACACTTTTTGGATTCACACAGACACACACACACACACACACACACACACACACACACACACACACACACACAAATCTGACAGCCTTAAAAGGAACACTTTTTTTTTTGGTAAATTTGTGTATTGTACGCCAAATAATTTCTCTTCCTTCACAAATGCTCCACTGAATCAAAACCATCAACATTTCAGACTCAATCTCATTAAAACATATCAACAGCAGAAACTTTATGAAAATCACCTTCAAACCAGCCACCAAAACCTTCGCTTATGAAACCGGAGAGTGATACGGGTACAAATAAAGAAACAGCCTTGGTACCCATGGAAACTGCAGAACATTCAAGAGAGAGAGAGAGAGAGAGACAGAGAGAGTGAGAGAGAGAGAGAGAGAGTGAGAGAGAGAGAGAGAGACTGTGTTTGGCAGCTGCACTGGCCCATCAGAGAAAAGAGGAGTGAGTGGAGGACTGGAAAGAGAGATGGAGAGGCAAGGAGTGGAATTGAGAGAGATGGAGTGGGAAGGAGAGGAATGCAGAGCAATGAAGAAGAAGGGAGAGGGAACGAGAGGGATGGACAAGGATGGCAAGAGAAGGAGAGGGAAGGAGTAAAAAGGAGAGGAATGGAGAGGGGTAAAGGAATGGAGAAGGATAGGGAGTGATAGATAGAAAAGGAGAGAGAAAGAGAGCGATGTAGAGGGAAAGAGAGGGATGGAGATGGAAGAAGAGGGAAAGAGAGAGATGGAGAGGGATGGAGATGGATGGAGAGAGAAGGAGAGAGAAAGAGAGCGAGGAGTAAAATGTACATGCAGCGATGGGCTGAAATAGAAATCAAAGACAAATGTAAGCATAAAAAAGGCAAACAAAACTCCCTCCTGTATTACTGGATTCAAGCACTTCTTTTTCTCTTTTTTCTCTCTATATGTCTCTCTTATTCTCTCTCTCTCTCTCTCTGAGATCCCATGATGATTCCCATCATATTTACAAATTAAACTCTTTACTAAAGATTTAAACATCTGGATGTATGGCGCAGTGGTGTAGCATTTAGCACATCTGTCTCAAATCAAGGAGGTGCGAGGTTTCTGTGTGGCGTTTGCATGCTCTCCATGCTCTCATATGGGCTTCATCCATTCACACCGGTTTCCTCCCATACTCCAGAACCACGCACACACTCTCATCATCGCTTTTAGTTCAACATTGATTTCGACTCTGCACGTCTTATTATGGAAAATCATCCCATCACTTTATTCGGTGGATTATTTCATACAGTTTTAGTTTTAAGTAAAATCAGTCTGAAATCAGTGTAAATGTAAACATACTTTATTTTTTTCAGTATTTAAGTGTGTGTGTGTGTGTGTGTGTGTGTGTGTGTGTGTGTGTGTGTGTGTGTGTGTGTGCAGTGCTGGATACGATGCCGTCTTGGACAGAAATGTGGCTATAAAGAAGCTCAGCAGACCTTTCCAGAACCAGACCCACGCCAAGCGTGCATACAGGGAGCTGGTGCTCATGAAGTGCGTCAATCACAAAAACGTGAGTACACTCAGTGAAACAAACAAACAAACAAACAAAAACCAACCAAACAGACAGACAAACAAATAAACAAACAGACAAACAAACAGACAAACAAACAGACAAACAAACAGACATGTTTTAAAATGTTTCAGATGAAATGTGTCAGCTGGAAAATTCTCATAATATTTAAACAGTTTTAAATCCAAATACAGTTACAGACATGGAGTGAGAGAGAAAGAGAGAGAGCGAGAGCGTGCGAGAGAGAGAGAGAGAGAGAGAGAGAGAGAGAGAGAGAGAGAGAAATGGACAGGGTGATGGAAATAAAGATTCAAGGCAATTATGCATTCTTCTTAAGTCTTCATAGATCCGCATTCTCAGTTCAACTATCATAATGCACCAGTTCTCTCTCTCTCTCTCTCTCTCTCTCTCTCTCTCTCTCTCTCTTATTCATGCTATCTCTCTTATTCTCTCTCCATCTCTCTCTTATTCTGTTTCTCTCTCTCTCTCTATGTATGTATCTCTCTTATTTTATTTTTCTTTCTCTCTCGTTCTCTGCTTCTTGTTCTGTTTCTCTCTCTCTCTCTATCTCTCTCTCTCTCTCTCTCTCTCTCTCGCTCTCTCATGAATCATCAGTGTCCTTGCAGCTCAGAGAAATGATAAAAGCCTGGATCTAAGAAGAGGAATTTCATGCTCTCACATTGTATTCACCCCGGTCTCTCTCTCTCTCTCTCTCTCTCTCTCTCTCTCTCTCTCTCTCTCTGTCCTCTCTCTCCTCTCTCTCTCCTCTCTCTCTCTCTCTCTCTCTTTCAGATCATCAGCTTATTAAACGTTTTCACGCCACAGAAGTCTTTAGAGGAATTCCAGGATGTGTAAGTAAACATTAATGGCTTTAGTGCTGTCGCATTGCTGAACTCTTCTGAGTCACGTAATTACACACAACACACCAGCGACCTTTACACGTCACTGTTACTGATCAGAGAAGCTCAAGACAACCCAACCGGTCAAGCCATCAGAACCACCGACCTCACCGGGTACACAGCTTTATTCCAGCCGTTCGGGGCTGTGTGTTTGCTTGTCCTTCATTCATTTGCATGCTGACGAGCGAATCCGTTCCTGTCCGACTTAATCAAGAAGAGAATCGATCTAACAGATGGGATCACGCGGTAAACAGAAAGCGGCAGCGAAGCGTCTCCTCGTCGCTCAGACATCAAAAGAAAAGACGTCACCTGGAACGGAGAGCCGATATCGAAACGTAAAACCTCTAAAGAAAACACCACGGCTACCGAGTTCAATGAAGCTAGTCATGTGACCATGAACACTAGCATCAGATAATATGTTTGTGTCCCATAACTATGACTTGTTATCCCGCACTGAAATATGTGTTATTACAGAGTAATTATTATTCAGTCCAGTCGAGTCTTGTTAATATGTGAATATTAATGTCCAATTAACCTCAACACACCACATTTCTGCATTTCTGCGCATGAAAACTCTTAATCCTCTGTATAATAGCACGTGTAATGTATATTTAGGCTCGGGTGCGCAGTATTATGCTTTTTTGTGCTTATGTGCTGCCTTCTACCGGACCACCATATTGGATCACGTGACCTGGGTGGGACTTTTTTTTAGCGGTATTTATTCTATGCATACATACATTTTCTGTAACCGCTTCATCCAAATTAGGGTCACGGGGAGGCTGGCACCCATCCCAGCCAACTTCGGGCGAGGGCAGAGTACTCCCTGGACAGCTCGCCAGGCCATCGCAGGGCAGAAAGATGTCAATGGCTTTGCAGCCGACTCTCGTCAAAAGTCAGCAATGGTTCTTTTACATGCCTCACACCATAGACAGTGGGAGACATGGCTGGCCTTTGATAACCCAGTTAGCTGCACTGGGGGGATGGGGGGGGGGTATATGACAGTGACAACCTTTTGGAGAGTGGAACTCGAACCCCCAACCTTTGGATCAGCGATCCAGCGCCCTATACCACTCGGCCACCACTGCCTCAAAGAAAGAATTTTTAGAGAAATTGCATGCAGTTCGTTTTTGCCTGACGTGTTAAATGCTGTAAACGGAGCGGCCCTCCAGCGTTCCTGCTGACTCAGTCCCAAACATTAATCAGCAGCTCTGTTCTTGCAGTGAGAGGCCATAAAGATGGCCATCGATCGCCAGTAGGGGCTTAGAGCGGAGATAAGGACGGGAATGAGGGCGTTTCAATCACAGGGAAACAGACGGCAGGAGCTTGTTGTCAGACTGGAAGTGACTGTTATCGGGTTAAGTTTTCTTTTCATGGACTTCTCTCTGGTGTAGGTACCTGGTGATGGAGCTGATGGACGCTAACCTGTGCCAGGTGATTCAGATGGAGCTGGACCATGAGAGGATGTCCTACCTGCTCTACCAGATGCTGTGCGGCATCAAACACTTACACTCAGCCGGAATCATCCACAGGGTGAAAGAACCGAACGCAGACATCCACAAACAAAAATCTAACTTAGACCAAAATCCAGCGAGTGCTAGCAAGACTTTTCGATCTATTTCGTAACTTTTTAGCTAGCTTCCTTTTACCACATTGCAGGATTTGAAACCTAGCAATATTGTCGTGAAGTCGGACTGTACGCTGAAGATTCTGGATTTTGGGCTGGCAAGGACTGCTGGGACCAGCTTCATGATGACTCCTTATGTGGTGACGCGGTACTACAGAGCCCCAGAGGTCATTCTGGGCATGGGGTATAAAGAAAACGGTAGGACACAGCAAACAGTAACGCAATTGCTAGTTCCTTATTTGTAATCCTTGAGTGTACAGTATGTGTGTGTTTGGCTCAGTGTGTACAAGAGCGGTTGGTGTATAGATTTCCTGTCAAAACCGGACCGCCGGAAGGCTCAGTGCACTACTGCCTTTAAATAGCAGAATAGTCATCAGCCCCTGACTTTTCCAAGCTGACTAATTATTTCACTGTGCTGATTTCAAATCAGTGCTGCTTCAGAAATCTCACTCTAACTCTAACCGGTGACATGCTAATGCTAACTCATATTTAACATGCTGATGCTAATTCTTCATTTTCCCCTCTTTTCTGTCTTCTTTCTGCGTCTATGCCTGCAGTGGATATTTGGTCAGTTGGTTGCATTATGGGTGAAATGGTGCGCCACAAAATCCTCTTCCCCGGCCGAGACTGTATCCTTACAAACAACGACATAACAACAACAACAACAACAACAACAACAACTATTATCATTGTTGTTGTTATAAGGTATAATAAAAGTGACAAACAAAATGAACATCAGATTTAAAAAAAAACAAACAAACAAAAATACAAACAATTTCCATATGCTATAAAATCAACCCAAACTCACATTTGTGCATTTAAGAATACAGAGAGTGTTGGAATTCTGGCTTGGTGGAGATTTGCGCTCTTCAAGTGCTCTTGTTTACTTCACTACACTCTGACCAAATTCATTGTTTGTTTATTCACTGTTGACTTTACAACTTGATTAAAATATAATGACATATAGTAGTTCATCACTCAATCATTTACCGAACCGCAAAGTCGTGTTAGGTTCACAGGGAGGCTGGAGCCTATCTCAGCTAACACTGGGTGAGGGCAGAGTACATCCTGTCCAGCTTTTTCAGACCATCACAGAGCAACACACAAACCACCATTCATATTCACATAGGGACGATTTGGAGCAGCCAGTTTTGTGTGCAAATCTTTGGCCATTGGGAAAAAAACAGAGTTCTGGGAGGAAACTCACACAATCACAAGCGAACGCTACACGGAAACGCCCAGGGACTTGAACCCATAATGTTCTTGCTTCGAGATAGTTGTGCTAGTTGCTTTGTCACCGTGTCTCCCTACTTTATTATACGTATTTATTCCAGGTTTTATTTGAATGCAGTACTTGATTCTGATTGGTTAGTTATGAAAATCTAGTCTGTTTCTTTATAACTGGCTGTGATGATTATTGTTAAATGAATCAATATTTCATGTCAAATTTATAATTTCTTTAGCAGCCATGCATTAAGTCAAATAACGTACAGTTTATTATACTTATAAATTTGATAAACAACTAATATTTGATCTAATCAACTGATGAATCTTGGTAGTCACTGTGACTGCATCACGCATACAGCATCTACTCGGCTATCTGGCTTCCTCAAGCTCAAGCGAGCACGTAACTGAGCTAATGCTGAGAATTACCAAGAACTCTTCTGAGCTTTATTTGATCTAATTTTTATTTTTAAAAATCACTGTTATCTATAGATTTATTTATTTTATTGTTAAGAGAAGATTTTAATCTTGATCCTGTTTACTCTCTCCTGATTGGTTAAATGTAGTGTATACTCATTTGCATAAACACAAGCTCCATTCAATCTATCTGCTGCATGGCAAGTCTGCTTATTGAATCTGCAAGTGTTCGCCAACTGTAACGTTACTGGTGGCTAACGCGTCCTTCTAACCGTCAGAGTTTAGCCGAAAGGTTTTGATTATTGGAAGTTGTCAGTTCTTGGATCAGATAATGTGGTTAAAAACTTGTAAGTCTGATAAAAGCTTACTGTATTTCTAAAAGTGCAACACACAGCATTGGTTGCTCTGGCAGAGTGAATTTGAAGTGCACAATGTATAAACTGTAGCATGTATATAACTGTAGCATGTGTATAACTGTCGCAGCTCTAATTTAATATGACATTACCTCCAGACGCACTTTATTCCACACAGAGTTTATTCACTGCTGTAGATGTGACTTTTTTTTGATGACTCTGATGCTGCGTTGCTCTGTAGTACTGCTTATGGCTTCGATTCACATCTTTCATCAGCTACCAAAAATACAATATTTCCCTAATACGCTTCCATCATGCATTCTTTATTTAATACAGACCCCAACCTGACTGAAAGGAGTCAAAATGATAACAAACAACACAACAGAGGGGCCAAATATGGATCTTAGTCCAACAATGAATAGATTAAATTTTGAGTGTAATCCAGATTAGGGTGGAGTGCATTCATTTTTCCAAATACAGTAACTGCTTTGGATAGTTATAAAAACTTGTGAATATATAGAAGCAGTAACCTGGAAAAAAAAGGGACAATTTGAAGCATATCTTGAGGTTCCACAATGGACCTGAAAAAAATTGCGACTATGGCATATTTTGAACAAAATGACAAAATCTCAAAAAACAAAGATTCGCGTAAGGAATACCGTTATTTCATTTTACAAAGTTAACCAGCAACATTACCACTAGTCAGAACAATATCCTTGAACAACACATAAAAATGGTTTATATAGAGCTATAAAATATGTTGGGCCTTTGTGCCAAATTTTGGCATTTTCAATCTTGAGTCTAGCCATCACAATGTTAGGGACTGCATAGTATTTTGAGTGATTTTTTTTCTTATATATTTCAACTTTTGATGATGATAAAAAACTTCCTATGAAGTTCAGTAAATTATGTACAACAGAAACACAATTTGTACAGTATCTGAGGGTGCACAGTTCACATCCATCTGAAAAGTAGTATTGCAACTATACAGTACCATCAATTGAAACTACTACATGTGATGCACTGTTGTTGGCGTGCTGCTCCTTTGTTACGTTCTTATTTCGTGTTTACTACTATTCAGAGTTGCAATGGCTGGAAAAGGGTGCCTCGTGTAATCCTTAGAGCTGGCAATAAAAGTTTATCGGTTTAAACCGGTTCCAACATGCAAACAATACGTATTGTGATACTCTGATGCAAAACCGTTTTTTTTAACATGCATTTGGAAAACTTCAGAACAGCAAAAAAAAATGTCGATGATTCCCGCTGATAGAACCGGAAGTAATGCTTTCGTTGAGTAAAAAAGGTGACCGCAGAGGTTCCGGCATGTAATCCTGACACAATCGTGTTTCCATCCTCTTATCTACACTCATTCAGTGTGTGGAGAGCCCAGTATAATAAGAGCCATGCTGTGATTGGCCAGTGCGGATGTCACAAAGATCTTCAGCCAATAGGATTTGTTTTTAAACAGGATACGGAAATTCCCGCTAAAAACAAAACCACGGTTCATGTTGCTAATTGCTCAAAAATGTACTGACCAACTGCATCTAGATTTTTGCTTAAACTTTATTTTAAAATGAGCAAAAGAGGGAAGCGGTCCCATGAACCTGATCTCCAACAAGGCACATTAACCATGCATAGTTTTTTTTTTTTTTTGCTTAACGCGGCAATAATATCTGTTGACTCGACTTGAAAAAAACTGATGGCACACAACTTGCGGACTCAACCTCAGGCTCAACATGCTCTAAATTGGTCCAGATTCTGGTAAATTACATTCCACTTCTCTCCAGCATAATGATCATATGAATGT
>CM045735.1:63229748-63242248 GCA_024760905.1 Plotosus lineatus | reverse complement strand
TTCTGAGCATTAACCAATCAATGGATTAAAAAAAAAAAACTAAATTTGTTCATTAAAAAATCTAAATATATCTGCAAGTAGCGATGTCCACGGCACAGATCTGAATCCGGACAGGTTTGAAGGGATGGCAGAGAGGGCGTCGTAATTCTACATCATTTCCACGATAACCCATGTAAAAAAGAGATTGCACTACCCCGGTGGAGGTTTGCACTCTGCGAATGCATTTATAGGTTAATTATAAAGTGGGGCTGATCTTTCTGCCAGCATTTGATCTTAAATTTCTAGTAAAATATCTTCCCTAAACATTTGAGGATTTGTGTCTCTTTGTCTCCATGTTCACATTTTCAGAAACAAATTTTGCATGAATTTTTTTAAATTATGAATATTTTATTTGTGTGATGAGGGGAATAAAGTTAATAAAAGTTTATCTCACCCAAAATCTGTAATCAGATCGTGTACTAGTGCTTCTTGTCCTCTGAAATCAGGATTATAAAGCCAGTGTGTGGAGCTGTTTGCTCAGGTTTGATCCAGGCGGCCATCTTGGAAAGCCAGATTCAACAATAACTTCAATTGTAAATAGCTTGAGATATTTATTTCATTTCGTTATTATAAGTTACTCATCTACAAATTTTATCTTAAATAGATTCTAAAATCTCATTATCTATTTATTTATTTATTTCACATTCAGCTTGTGGGTCGTCACTGTCCCCCCCAGTGCAGCTAACTGGGTTATCAAAGGCGGGCCATGTCTGTCACTGTCTATGGTGAGAGGTTGATGTAAAAGAACCATTGCTGACTTTCGTAAAGAGGAGCTGCAAAGCCGTCAGCGTGTTTCTGTCCCGCGCTAAAAAGGGTTGTAACAGGAAGGCCATCCGACGTAAAAACCTGTGAACCAAATTAAACGTGCGAATCAGATGATTCGCTGTGGCGACTCCCAAGAAAAGGAAAAAGCCAAAAGAAAGAAAGAAATTCAGCTTGTACTTTGTCATTACTTTCAAACTTTGGGAGGTGAGGCCTAAAAGTGAAATGAAATAAAGTGATTAAACTACGAAATGTCCAAAATTTCAAGATGGCCATTGTATAAAAAGTATAGCTCGAAGCTCGAAGCTAAATGAGTAGCTTTTCCACATCACTCGACTGTTTGTGGTTTCAGAAAAACTACAATTACAGCTTTCATAGCCCTGAAATGGCCTGGCGAGCTATCCAGGGTGTACTCTGCCCTCGCCCAGAGTCAGCTGAGGTGGGCACCAGCCTCCCCGCGACCCCAATTGGATTAAATGGTTCAGAAAATGAATAAAACTTTCATAATCGTATTTCATACTTTCAGGTCCAAGATTGTTTAATGCGAGAAAGACTTGCATTAATTATTTACAAACATTTTGAGTAAAACACACACACACACACACACACACACACACACACACACACACACACACACACACACACACACACATTATAATTAAGACATTTATTACTACATGAATCTAACTGTGCTTGTAAATATTGCTATCCAACACTCAAACATTCATTCATTCATTTTCTGAACCGTTTAATCCTAATTAGGGTTGCAGGGAGGCTGGTGCCCATCTCAGCTGACTCTGGGTGATGGTGGGGCACACCCTGTACAGCTTCGTGGTCCATTGCAGGGCCAACACACACACACATACACACACAACCATTCGCCACACTCGGACCCAGGGGCAATTTGGAACAGCCAATCAGCCTATTAGGGAGAGCTGATCCCAGCTGACTCTGAGTCAGGGCGGGGTACACCCTGAACAGCTTATTGTTCTATTTCAGGGCAACTCACACTCACATTCACACTGAGGGGCAAATTGGAGCAATGAGGTGGACGTGCTAAAAACTATGCCTCTGTGCCGCCCCTTAATGAATTAAAATTCATCATAAATGATATTCTTTTAATTAATGGATTTCTTATTAGTTTGTTAGCATTTCTAGTGATAAATAAAACAGTTTACTGCTTATGTGTTTATTTATGACCCCCAGGCTTTGTTACACTCTTTCGTTTTGACTTTATGACATCACTGTATTTGTTTTGAACTATAAAAGCATGTCTTTGTTTGATTTTCATTATTATTATTATTATTGTTATTGTTATTGTTATTATTATTATATTTTTATTTTTACCACCAGCCTGCATTTCCTCACATGTCCCGAGGAGGGCAGTGTTTAACTGAATGCATTATTTCTTGGCTGCTGCCCAAATGACTGCAGCACTGCAGGAAAACCGAGACGAGGTCTCACAGTTCAACTCGGCTTAGACACCCCATCCATCCATCCTCATCCTCGCTGCCACGCTCTCTGGTTTTCTCTCCGTCATACTACAGAGAGGCTGGACAAGAAAGCGTACGATCTCACAATGTGACGTCTGGTCTTTAAAAACCACACATCTCTGCATCAACTCTCAGGATGTGTCTCATTCTCTGTCCCACTCCCTTCCCAGTCTCACCCCTCCAGTCTTTAATTAAGCAGATGGATGGTGCTTGTGCTGAGCCCGGCAGACGCATTGCAGCTCGACAGCTCTGGCGAGGCCGTATTTCACCACTACATGTAGGCTGGAGCTCAACTCACTGACTGATCGTGTCATCTTACACACACACACACACGCACACACACACACACACACACACACACACACACACACACACACACACATTATCATCTACACGCCCCTCAGATACGAGGAATCACAATCTCTGATTGGCTCCTTTACAGCTAGAATATCGGCCCATGTACGGTGAGCCCAGAAAAAACAAAATGGTGGCACAATTTGCAGAACGAGGAGACGACATTTAAAAAAAATCTTATAAGAAAATAAGTAGATAAATAAACACATAAACTTGAAAACAAACCTAAACAAAAATATAAAGAGTTACAGAATTTGGAATAAAATCATTGAATGATTAGAACATTCACTTCTTAGCCACAAAGTTCTTAAGGCTCTGGGTTAATGACCCGAACGTCAGAGGTTCGTTCACAAAGCTGCCACTGTTGGGCCCATGAGCAAGGCCCTTCATCCTAAATTACTGTCGTATTAAAATTTAAGGTGCTCGTTCATTTTCAAGAATCATCATTATTACTTTTTCACCAAAATATATTTTGTTGCTCTCAGTGTATGTCGTTTTTATCTCATTACTTAAAGCGTGATTGCCCTTCATATGGTTTCATTTATGCAACCTTTAAATTTCTCATTCTTATCTTTAATATGACATTATTTTAACTTAGTCACATGTTATTGTCTCATTTCTTTCATTTTACCCGTGAGATCTTCTTTTCCTTTCAGCTTTGGCCTTTTTCATTCTGGGCTCGCTACAGTGACTCATCTGGTTTGCATGTTTGATTTGGTTGATAGGTTTTTATGTCGGATGTCCTTCCTGACACAGCCCTTTCACAAGGGACAGAAAGACGTGGAAGGCTTTGCAGCTTCTGTTTACCAAAGTCAGCAATGGTTCTTTTACATCAACCTCTCAGCATAGACGGTGACAGACATGGCCCGCCTTTGATTACCCAGTTAGCTGCACTGGGGGGGGGACGGACGGGATGGGACAGTAGCAACCTTGTGGAGAGTGGGACTCGAACCACCAATCCTAGAATCAGCGATCCAGCGCCCTTTATCAGCAGGCCACCACTGACCCACGTGAGATATTACATTAAAACAATGAGATAATATCTCGGTATGAAATATTACGATGTTTTATAAGCTAACGGAGCATTTTTCCTGCTGTCAGTTGCACAGGCTTCATGCTCCCTGAGGCTGCGAGTCAGTGTGGCGTTCTTGATCCTTTACGTCCCCGTGTGACATCAGTTCTGCCCCTGATGTTGACTCCCCTAAACACTGCCATTTGTTTAACTGTCCCAAACCACACGAGTGAAACCGAAGCCTCTGATAAATTCTGTTTGGCATTTTGAGATTATTATTGAGAGACAGCCACTGCAGTTCAAGTCCCTCATGACACCGGACCTATAAAGGGCAGATTTGTGGCCTGTTCAGGCTACCGTACACATCCTTGGTGTTGATGTGCCATTTATTCTGACGAGATAGAGGAAGAGGAATGGGGGTAAGATAAAATGCTGGGGAATTGACGGAGGGGGCATGTCTATGCTTTTGCTCCTCCCTGGTTGGTGGTGCTCGTGGGATAGGGAAGGCAATACCTGATGGGTGGGAATTGGATACAAATACATTAGAGAGAAAATAGGGAATATATATATATATATATATATATATATATATATATATATATATATATATATATATATATATGTATGTATATATTCAAAGAATAATGATAATTATCAGTGTATTAAACTTGTCACAGTGTAAAATATGTTACCCATGTTACGGTATTATTTAGAACAGATTTAGATTTAGAACGTGTGACCCTTTCCATATTTTTTAGGCTGGACAATTACAGTATACTTATTTTGGCTTCACCGATTCACTGACTCACTGATTTACTGACTCACTGATTCACTGACCCATTTCCACCCCTTTTATTCTGCTGTCCTGCAGCGCTGAGGATTTGATATACAGTCCAGTCCAGTACAGTAATATGTAATCTTGTGGTCCATCACTGCCCTCTAGTGACTCTGTGTCATATTAGCGGCATCACGGCATCACATAATGGGCAAATAAAGTGATTCGAGAACGAGTCGACTCATTTGTTCATTCATTCATTCATTTTCTGTAACCAATTAATCCTAATTAGGGTTGTGAGGAGGCTGGTGCCTATCCCAGCCAACTCCGGGCGAGGACAGCGTACACCTTGAACAGCTCACCAGGCCATTGCAGGGCGGAAACATGCTGACGGCTATGCAGCTACTCGTGTCGAAGGTCAGCAATGGTTCTTTTACATGTCTCACACCATAGAGAGTGAGAGACATGGTCGGCCTTTGATAACCCAGTGAACTGCACTGGGGGGGGATGTGGGGGGGTGGGGGTGGGGGGGACAGTGACAACCTTGTGGAGAGTGGAGCTTGAACCCCCAACCTTAGGATCAGTGATCCAACACCTTACCACCAGGCCACCACTGCCCCCATTCATTCATTCATTCATTTTCCAAGCTGTTCAATCCCAATTAGGGTTATAGGGAGGCTGTTGCTCATGTCAGCCAAGCCATCGCAGGGCAGAAACGATCTGACGGCTCTGCAGCTCTTGATGAGTCACTAATGGTTCTTTTATATGAACCTCCCACCACAGACAGCGAGGGACATGGCTGACCATTGATAACCCAGTTAACTGCACTGGGGGAACAGCAGTGACACACCAGTGATAGTGGGACTTGAACCTCCTGACCTTGGGATCAGTAATCCCACCTTACCACCGGCACACCACTCTCACGTTTTCTAATTTTAGTAGTAATTGCCAATGTTATTCATCACTTATTTACTCATTTCCGAAACCACTGGAGCTCGCAGGGATTCTAGAGCCTATTTCAGCTGACTCTGGGTGAAGGCGGGGTACACCCTGAATACCTGGACAGGCCATCACATGGTCAAGACAACACACAGCCATTCACACTCACACCCAGAGGCAAGTTGTAACAACTAGTTATCTTGATGTGCATGTGTTCGACTGTGGGTGGAAACTCACTCAAGAATGGGGGATATTAAAACTCATAAACGCATAAAAGCTTTCGGGGCAGCGGTGGTCTAGTGGTATAGGGCGCTGGATCACTGGTCCAAAGCTTTCCTGCAGCTGGAAAAGTCTGATCTTGTTGAAATTGCTGCAAAGAAAAAAAAAAAAACAAACACTATGAAGTCACCAAACACGTCACCTCATCACGTGTCCCCCTCCCTCCACCTCATAAGTTTCTGTTTTGTTTTTTTTTTTACCACGTTTATTTATTTGTTTGTTTTTGTTATAACCATTTCCTTCTGTCCGCTCCTTCCCCGTAGCACAGGTGCAGCCGTGAACAGCAGCGAAAGCCTCCCTCCATCCTCGTCCGTCAACGACATCTCGTCCATGAGCACCGACCAGACCCTGGCCTCTGACACAGACAGCAGCCTGGAGACCTCGGCCGGGCCGCTTGGCTGCTGCAGGTGACTAACCGCCTGCCTGCGCAACCCCACCTTCTTCAGGAGATGATCCCCATAATATCCCCTGGGGAGGGAAAAAATGTAAAAAAAAACATAAATGCCTACCTGATCCACTACACCGTGAAAAAGAAAGTCACTCAAATCCTGTCCTTTTAATCCACAGATCGGATTCTGTTTAACGTTACATTTAGGAATAACGGAAAACAAACAAATAAATAAAGCCTGCATTATCGTTCAAAGCATACTAAGAAAATGGGAAAAAAGATGCTGATGTGTAATATGTCTGTGTATATTTATGAATCCCTCACTAGTTGCTATGCTTTATATTTCCTTCATATGGCATCAGATAATGAAAAAAAGAGAATAGTAACAATGTCATGCTAACTGAGGCATCTCTGTGAAGTGTACAGTAATACGTTATCCTGGATGATCGCCAATAAACCGCAAGCTTTCTGTGCTCCTTCAGTCGGTGTGGCAAGGTGGGCTTTTGTCTTTCTTACTCCTAAAATATATGATATAAACACACCCCCGTTATACAACAGATTTGTTTGTGCTAAACCACTCTAACTAGCAGAATTGTAACTTTACAGGGGTCCAAGCATCCATCCTATTGTAATTTTGGTTATTATTATTATTATTATTATTATTATTATTATTATTATTATTATTATTATTATTATTATGCCAAATGTTCCTTTTATGGTTTAAAACCCCACTTCCTGTGGCCATCACTTCTGCTTTGTGAAATCTCTATGACATCATCATCATCATCATCACCTCTTTCTCTTCATTTGTACTCATCTTTATGCCCACCCGTAGTCTCCGTTAGTCTGTTCGCTTGGACCCCAGGTATCGCGGCTTGCAGTAATAATGGTATTTCTAATTTATTTTTTTCGGGGTGTGAACGTAAAAGACTTGCACAAAAAAGTCTTGTACATATGTAATTCTGTACAGTTGCAAGGCATGAATGGGACTGACGGCCAGTATCAGGACTCGTCTTGCACACCTTGCCACATCACCGCTTTGACCTTTAGTTTCCCTTGCCTGTAGTCTTCTTGCATGACCAGAGAGGAAAAAAAAATAATGAAACATGAAATGTAAACATAACCCTGTATATCTGTAAACCACGTAAGGAAACAGAATCTTCTAGAAGCGGCGAGACGAAAGGAAACGCTTCACGGAAACGCTTTACGGAAACCGTTTACGCTGACAGAGTGGTTGTGTATTTGTTCTTGTGTTCTGCACAAAGCCATTCATAGCAATGGAGAAACTACAGTCACATAATTAGTCTTCATTTGGGTTGCCAGGATAGTAGATTTTACACCATTTCACCCGCTGTGGGAACAATGCTTCAGGCAAGAAACCACCAGTATCACGGAAAGAAGGCCCTGAGTTCAAATCCCTGGCTCAGTGAGGATGTTTTGGTGTGGAAAAAATAAAAAATGTTCTCCCTGTGCTTGCATGGGTTTCCTCCTGGTACTCCAGTCTCCTCCAATAGTCCAACGGCATGCATATAGACAAATTAGCTTTTCCACATCGCCCCTAGGTGTGAATGTGATTGTGAGTTTGAATGGTTGTATGTCTGGTGAGCTGTTCATGGTATACTTTGCCTTCACTGTGTGTTCGGCTGAGAGAGGCTCCAGAGTCCCTGCAAACCTGATAGAACTAAACAGTTCAGAAAATGAACAAACATATTTTTTAATAGATTGTAAATTTTAGATTTCGATTCACATACAGATTCAGCATTTCCCATTCAAGTCTGACTGTTTTCAATTCCTAAACAGATTACGTACAGGTTTATAAAGCTGAACTGGCAACCCTGACCTCCATCCTGGTTCTTATTTATTTCTTTGTTTTCTTAACCGTTTCTTAGTTCTTTGTACACTAAGAATTGCATAATGGGTATTGGTTTAGAGCGCACTTTGAGCGTG
The DNA here is from genome assembly GCA_024760905.1 of Plotosus lineatus. Lineage (NCBI taxonomy): Eukaryota > Metazoa > Chordata > Actinopteri > Siluriformes > Plotosidae > Plotosus > Plotosus lineatus. The sequence continues at coordinate 63,234,260 of CM045735.1, read as the reverse complement.
CATGCACTGGGATTACACCCACTGTTTTGCTTTACTTGCTGCTTTTTGCATGCCATTCGCTGACCTTTGACCTCAGATCAGTTCTCTTACTGCTGTTGCATGTTCAGGAAAGGGCTCTCTTCCTCCAAAGTGATACCTCATTCTCTTCCCTCTACATTTGATTCAATTTGTTTTTGCATACATATCTGCCTAACCACCTATTATTGCTACTTTTTTGTCAATTACATCCTATTTGTTGTCTGAATGGAATCCAAATGGAATTACTACCTAAAATAAGTAGTCCGAATGAAGCGGGCTTTTATTTATTGAACCCATGCATTAGCCTGAATTCGGGTAGTGCCTTTGAAATAATGCAGTTTTCCTCTTGTTTATCTCAAATAATTCCACGAGCAGTGAGGCGTGGAACAGGTTCAGGTGAGGTCGCGTAGGCAGGTGGTTTTGTCACATATTGAACGCTGCAGGTAATTCAGAGTTGTTGTACGTTAGCGGTGCCTGGTTTGTTGGGTCTCTTCCTTCCTTTAACCTCTTTGTCTAAGTATGCACATACTCACCAGATGTCCAAACTCAACCCCCCCCCCCCCCATTCTACCCCCCATCCCCCGACATATAATTGTTGAATTTCTCAATAATGTATTGTAAATGAAATCTCAACGTTTACTCACACGCCTGATTTTTTGTTTTCAGTTCTAGGTTAATGATAAGCCTTATTCAATAAATGTCATGACATACACAGTAAAAAAAAAAGAATCATAGAATTTTTGGTTTTGTACCTGTACTTCTCTGATTTGACCTGTGTACCAAATCATTTCAATAAAGGAATTAAACGATCATATTTTTTGTTTTTTTATACCAATTGTTTAACAATTTAGAGCCATTTCTACCCTAATAGTGTTAATTTTTTAGACTGTATTGTCATTCTGCAGTTATTATTTCACCCCGTACACTTATATCCTGTACAGACCCTGGTGGTTACATCCCTACTTAATAAAAATAATGTGAGGAAACAAAAGGAAAAAAAGTGAGAAATTAAAGAACAAATTGTTAGCAAGTCTAAAAAAGGTAAGAAAATTATATTCATCATTTACTATCTCATTGTCATTACTATGAGAATTTCAATAAATGAATCAAGATAATTATCTTATAGCATTGGCTAAATAATATGAGTAAATGAGATTAAAAAACAAACAAACTCATGACATCTACTCACTAATACAAAGAAATTGGACAAGGAGATAATTAGGGCATAACTATCTCTTAGTAAAATAAGAAAATGAGATAATCGGCACAATGCAAGAAAATGAGATAATTAAATGCAGCAACATGTTAATAAAGTAGGAACACTGTGTTGGGCCTGCAAACTGGTGTGTACATACATACAAGCTTTTACTGTAACCACCAGCACTATTCTGAATTGATACTAACTACTTTTTTGTTGCAGGAATAAATAGGGAAAATGTTCATGTTTACCTGTCTCGTGACAACTTTACTAAATCAGACAAGGGCAGCTTTTTTCTCCTCCACGTCTGCAGCAATTACCATAAACTCCTGTACATATAAGAAAATCCACAATATGATGATTAATCTGTGGTTGCACTTGTTTTTAGTTATGCTCAGAACTGAGTGTATTATTTTTAATAAGTAGGGATGTTAGCAAGGAGGGGCTTTGTCATTCTGAAATAATATTTTAAGGTCCTAACTTTGAACCTTGAGGAATACCTACAGACAATATTGAGTAAAACCTTGATTGATTTTCTTTGTGCTACTGTGCATGTAGAAATTCTACACTTTAAAAAATGGACTGTAGGCAAACTTGATGTAATTGTATCTTTAATTGCTTACAATGTTATCAAAATGCACTGTTTTGCTTTATTTCATTTTATTCACCTTGAAAGGCTGCTAATGGGGGAACCATGGTCATGACTGACGTACCATTAAAAACACATTTCAGGGTTTTTATTATTATTTGAGTGCATATACTGAAGACTATGCACCTGATTTTGTTTGTCAATGCTAATTTTGAAAAGTAATATCACAATTGATAGAAATGTAGCTTAAATGGTCTATTGGGGACAAATTTAATTTGCAATAATAGCGAGCCCTGAAGAATACCTATAAAAATTATGATATTGTTTTTCTTATTCTTCTTGGTCTTGTGTGTAGAATACACCTTGTTAATTCAAAGATAAAAATGTAGAAGCCAGCCAACCACCTATAATTGTCTTAGGATTTCTTGAAATAATTTTTTTTCTGTGACATCTAAGTGAAATGTAAAGTACAGTACTCAATACTAACCTGAGTACCGGTAGTCATGTATAAGAAAGTTTCTTCAGGCTGAAATCTTTAAAGCCAAAAAATTAAACATTTTATTTTAATATCATGAACACAATTACCATGAAATTATTTTATATTTCATTAATTATTTTTATTATTATTATTTTTGCATGACCAATACAAGATGTGCAGTTTTATGTTGTAAATACTGAGATTTGAAACTCTGACTTTGACTCTCGGGTTCCACCATTTTGCTCTCGCTGTTTTCTGTAAACAACCACAACAAAAAATAACAACATGAACATAATCACACTGTGATGGGCTCTGAGAGGTTTCCAAGCTCTCGCCAAGTCTCCAAGCTCAATAAATCACTAATAACAGGGTGCGTGCACACACACACACACACACACACACACACACACACACACACACACACACACACACACACACACAATTGTAACTAGTTGTAACCTGTTCAGTTGTGTATTCACTTTGATTCATTAGATTAGGATAAGGCAAATGTGTTGCGCTGTCATGTATTTTTTATGAACTATTGTCAAAACACACACACACACACACACACACACACTCACACACACACACACACACACACACACACACACACACACACACACACACACAAATTTCTTACCATAAAGATCATAATCAGGGTTGTTTTCCTTCAAATCTTCCAAATCTTTTCAAAATGGTGCCACTGATATCTTGTACTGATGAAGGGAATGTAAAACTTCAAAATAATCTCATAAATGTCAGACAAAATTGTCATTGCGAGCCTAAAATCTCTTAGAATTGTTTCTTTTCCACCTAAAACAGTTTTTCAATCATTAATTTTTACCTGGATTCCAATCTTTATGTTTAAAATATGGGAGCAATATGGCAAGGAGGTGGAACTCACCTAGAATGTGCCAAAAAATTCTACATCACCTCTAATACAAACCATATAAGGATGAGATTGCACTACCTTGGTGGAGTGCTGCACACTCTGACATTTCTAGTTGCATATTTCTTTGGGTAAAAATCACGACTCTGTTCTTTTAAATAAAATTAAATTGTAATCCAAGGTCAAAAATGAACACAGCAATACAGACAATACTAATAAATCATACATGATTTAATAATATGTTTAATTTAAGGTTTTCTTTTATAGGCTTAAAATATCAGAATTGCACAATAAAGCAATTATTAATACAGATTGGAGGTTGGGACTCTTCTTAAAATGCATTTGCAGTTGTTCTGTGAACGTAAAAATTTTCATATTGGTGTAAATATTCAAACTAATTCCTTAGAAATCTCTCTCTCTCTCTCTCTCTCTCTCTCTCTCTCTCTCTCTCTCTCCATTCACAGTGAACCATTCTTTTCAGATTGTAAGATTTGACAGATGGATGAATCTGATGGTACCTTTTTCTCTTGTTAAAATCAAATTAATACACAACACAGGGGACAATTCAAAGAAAAAAACAAAAATACTGAACAAAACGGCCTCACAATATGCTGTCGCCATTTTAAAGATACTCTATGTATAAATGAATATGTGTATGTGGTTGAAAATAAACACTTCCTTTGACCCTACAATTGAGGACTTCCTCTTTCCTGAGTTTTTTTTTGTTACAAAGTCATTTTTACTTATCGGAGAACTCCAACCTGAAGGAGCCGCATCATAAACATGATAATCATGATGACATTTATTTGCATCCAATATTTATTCCCTACTGTGTTTTATATGATTATATGATTATAATGCAGCCATGGGTTGGCAAGCCAGTGTTCACCCTCACGCTGGTCCCAAGCCCGGATAAATGCAGAGGGTTGCGACAGGAAGGGCATCCCGCGTAAAACTTCTGCCAAAATTGTTATGCAAATGATCAAAACGAAATTCATATCGGATCGGTCGAGGCCCGGGTTAACAATGACCGCCATCAGCGCTGTTAACCAACAGGGTGCTGGTGGAAATTGGACTACTGTTGGTCGAAGAAGGAGAGGTGGGAGACGTGTTCATAGGTGGAGAGAGAAGAGGAAAAGCATGAGTCTGGGACTGAAAGTAGGGACTTTGAATGTTGGAACTATGACAGGAAAAGGTAGAGAGCTGGCTGACATGATGCAGAGGAGGAAGGTGGACATACTGTGTGTTCAGGAGACCAGGTGGAAAGGTAGCAAGGCTAGAATCTTAGGAGCAGGGTTTAAACTATCACGGTGTGGATGGGAAGAGAAATGGAGTAGGAG
>CM045735.1:63212248-63224748 GCA_024760905.1 Plotosus lineatus | reverse complement strand
GTGACAACCTTGTGGAGAGTGGGACTCAAACCACAAACCCCAGGGTCAGCAATCCAGCACCTTTTACCACCAGGCCCCCACTGCCCGAGGCTTGGCGAATGTTTACATGCCTGTTTATGTATTTATGTATTTAGTTCAAGCTCTGCCATATTAATCAAGACTGATGATTCCAGAATTCCAGTCTTGTTGCCTGCTTTGATTTTTAATCCTTCCATGAGATATTTAGCTAGCTAATGCTATGCTAACATTTTGCACTGTGTAGTATTGTTTTCCTGGCTTGTTCGCTAGTTTTCATTTGCAAGCTGTTTCTAAGAGGTAGAACTGCATAGACACTTATAATCACCCCACTCGTGGTGACTTGACAGATCGGAAGTCCGGATAAGCCGTGTTTTGTCTCAAAAGTTCCGGTATCAGTTGCGATACCGCCTACATTCGGTGGAGCGCGTCACATTTTAGCAAATTTGCTCACATTAACTGAGTAATTTGTTCTGTAAGATAAGATAAGATACGATACAGCTTTATTAATCTCATTAATCTCACAATGGAGAAATTTACTCTTACAGGGTGTTGAAGTACCGTCAGTAGGGGGCGCAAAATAGCTCAGAAAGGTGTAACATCATTGAGTCATAATTAGAACAGAACAATAAAATATAAAAATAATAAAAAAAACAAATATATATATAATATACAATTAAAAAACTTTGTAGACTGGATAATATACAATTGTAGATGTATCCATGTTTTACCGAACATGATATATATTTTTCACGATCCGTACTGTTTAATCAGGCACACACTGTATGAACTGAATAATTCATGCTAGCTCCTGTTAAATGGCTTTTAGCAGTTTGTGGAGTTATTAGTTAGGAATTTGTATATCATTGTGTGTGCATTTTGCAGTTTGGCACAAAAATACTTTGATATTTTATAACTTTTTCTCCCAGATGTGGTGAGATTCCGAACTTTTATCACATTTAGCTCGAAACAAAGGTTGTTTATGTATTGATTTCGTTTTCAGGTCCAAGTAAGCTGTGGAGTATCAGACGCCTGGCTGTGGCTCTTTCTTTCAACAACCAGAAAATCCTTTCCCATGGTGTTAACGAAGCCTGATTTAATTTGAATAGTTCTGCTACCTCCAGCAGGAAGGACGCCACCATCTTTTGAGCCTTTTCCCATTCAGAAACAGGAAGAAACACACAAGTCGTGCCAAAGAATACATGACAAAAGACCATCCCAGCACAAATAATATGCCATTATGTACACTCGGATTTGTGTTCACTGGATCAAGCGTGCCGTGAAAATATTCCTGGATCCTTTCCCTTCTGTAACAACTCAGAGGGGAACTCGCAGGCCGATCATTCGCTGTCAGCCTGCTCTAAGCCTATTATCCATGAGTGAAAGGTTCAGAGAGATAGTTTCAGGGGGTTTTTTATGTAATTTTTTGATGATGCATTCCTTGAATCCTACAGGCAGGATAACAACGAGCTCCTCCCTGGATGAAAAGACTATCAGTTCATTACCTTCCGTGTTTAAGTGTCCAGTACATGTGGTAAGGTTTCAGAGATATTTTGAGGAAACATTAATATTTTTTTTAAATCTGGAGAGAAGGATGAGGAGGAGGAGGAGAAAGGGGTTATGAGTGTCCTGGTTTGGTGAGAAACAGTGCAAGAATGTTTATTGCTCTTCATCATCATCATCATCATCAGCCTGTCATGCCACTGCTGGCAGATGGCCTCCACAACCTTCATAGTTGTGGGTTTGAACCATAACTCACCACGCTGGTTCAGTGCAAGAAACACACTGAAGGCTTTGCAGCCTATTCTTTACAAAAGTCAGCAATGGTTCCTTTACATGCCTCTCACCATGGACAGTGAGGGACACAGCCTGCCTTTGATAACCCAGTTAGCTGCACTGGGGGGACAGTGACAACCCCGTGGGGACTCGAACCGCCAACCTTAGGATCAACGATCCTGTGCCCTAACCACTAGACCACCACTGCCTCGCTCTTCATCACTAACTATATATTCCATACACATTAAACAGAGGTAGGTTCCATTTTTGGTGAGAATCTATTAGTATTTCAGAAAATGAATGAATGAATGCCTGAGTGAATAATAATAATAATAATAATAATAATAATAATAATAATAATAATAATTCCCTCCCACTCATACAGAAAATCTATCTAATTCCACCCATTTCTACAGGACAGGCCAATTGTAGCCACTCAAATGGAAAGTCTCACTAATCCCACCCCCACTAAAACAAAATCTGTCCAATCCCACCCACTCCTACGGAAATTCTGACCAGTACCATCCACTCCCATAAAATGTCTGACCAAACCCACCCACTGCTATTTCATAGAAAGTTTCAGAGAAAGTCTCACCAATTCCTCAAACTTAAACACAAGGTCTCACTGATCCTGCAGCCACTCAAACTAAATCTGACCAGTCTCACCCACTTATGCATAAATTCAGACAAATCCCTCCCACACCTACAAAATGTAAGCCCAGCGATGCCTACACCTACTAAAAGTCTGTCTCCCGCCCACTCTAACTGAAAGTTTGCCTAATCCCACCCACTCCTACTAAAGGTCCAGTTCATCCCACTTCTCCTACTGAAAGTCCAAATACTGTAATCCTGCCCACTTCTTCTGACAGTTCACCCAATCCCGCCCACTCCTATTGAAAGTCAGACCAAGTCCACGAACTTTTATTGGAAGGTGTAAGACTTCTGAGAAACACTGGAGCATATCCTTAAAGAAATCTTTAATTTGTTTCTCTAACTATCTGCTCAGACCACCCAAGGCCTTCTGGGAAACTGAACCTATCCATTACTGCTAATAAGAAGAAATAAAAAAAGTCCCACATTTAAGTAAGGACACATAATTTAATTTGCATTGTACATAGTGGGCGTGGCTACAGCAGGTTCAATAAAGCACTGAATACAAATCAAACACTGAGAAAAAAATAATCAGAATAAAAAATGCACCTGAAAACACACAGGATGAAGAAATTCCATACAAGCAAGAATCAGGATCATGTTCTGCTGGGAATGTACTGAGCATCAGAACTGAGACTGAATATGAAATCAAAATCACATGACATCCTTATTGTTACTTTTCTATGGGACCCTTACATTTTTTTCCTGTAACCTACGTACATCACACAAGAGGCCACTAACATAAAACTGGGCAAGTTCCTCGGACAGGTGTGGGCGTGTCTTACAAAACTCAACTGTTATAGGCAGCTGTCATGGAGTTTTGAACATGTAGCTAATTCTCGATGTCAAGCCCATTCCGTAGATCTGTTGTGCGATGCCCAACAATGGCTGTGTTACAATGAACATACAGATTTCTTATGCTTTTTGCTTTACCCGATTCGTTCAGAATCGAACGAATTTTTTACTTATTTATTTATTTTTTACAATAGTCATACAATTGCTCTACGTTAAACCTACAAGACTTTCTAATATACTCAGGTGTATAGTACAGCATTCGGCGGTCATACGTGATGTCAACCGAGTATCACAGGAATACGATTTATCTTATAGACCTGATCTGTTTTTAAAGAGACACACGCAAAACATGTATTTTTCACATGAATGCAACTAGGCAGCTTTTAAATCCACCTCACCCAAACCGACTTTGTTCTGTTCTGTCACCACGTCGTTAAATTTATCCGAAGAAAAAAAATTTTGCAGGTTGTTTGTAGAAAGGGTTTTAGTCTGTAATTCAGTGAGACAAGTCAGTGAATCTTTTCACATACAGCATGACAAAGATTAGCTGTACTCACACTTTGTTTGTCAGTGTTTGAATCAATGAATCTTTTGGTCATTTGTTTAGGTTGATTCACTCGAGTTGAATTCGATCAGTTGGGATTTGACTCGGTGAAACTCTCAGTCACAACATAGATTTTCTCCTCATGTGTTCAGTAGGTTTGAATCAGTGAATCTTTTCGTTATGATCATGATTCTCTTCTCTGACTTTCAATGGTGCGCTGCAGGAATCAGTGAATCGTTTATTCACTAAACAGACTCGCTGACTCTTATTCAGTAAGTTTGACTCACTTTTCTTGAATAGTGAATATTTTTATCATGACTGAGAGCCAATCACTGAACCAACGTCTTTCAATTGAAGGATTTTTTTCTGAACCTTGTTAAATGGAAGCAATCAGCAAATTAATCAAAACGAATCATTTCAATGATAATTGACTCAATTTAGTCCTGTACCTTAATCGTTGATATCTAGTCCATAATCTATGAACCGTGTATTAAATTTGGGGGTAATTTAAATTATTTTGTACCAAACTATACACTTAAATACAAATTTATTGGCACACACCCATTTGGATAACCTTTGACCCATAATTTAATTTATAGCATTTCTAATTAAAAATGTTGATTGTGGCAGCTGACTGTTACCTGCGCAGGGTTTGCCAGATGTTCTTCAGGTGTGTTTTGTCCATGTTTTTGATCATGAATCAAATCCAGTTTGTGTAATTCCTGAATTCAGTACCATACTATGCAGAAAAAAAGAACATGAAGTGCAAGACTAAAGCTTGGTTTGAAAAAAACGTCACATCAATAAATCTGTTTAAATATTACAAGTACAATAAAATATTTCAATTTGCCATTTATACATACACCTGCTTTGCTTTAAAATTTCAAGACATTGTTTTGCTTTGCTTAATATACAGACAGCACACGAGAACACGGAACAAAATAACCGAGATCAAGGACACGATTTGGTTGGGTCACAAATGAAGACTCTTGGTTGGTCTTCTTGTAAATCTCTAGTCTAGTGAAAGCACAATAACCCATAATGCTACGCTTTCTTTAACTCATCTCTTATGTCTTTCTTTGGGCAAAGAAACACTCGAAAGAACATTCAAACAACTTCCAACTCCTTTGTTGGATCCCAATGGTGCATTCCAGTTCCCCACTGGTTCTTCCATTATTACAATCTCATCACGCCACAATCGGCTGGTCCAATTTTCACAGTTTGGCTCAGTGGGCTTCGTTTTTTGGCAGTTTGGTCGCATTCCCAGATTTTCCCTTCCTGGCATCCAGTTCCTGGTAAAGTTCTCCTCACTGGATCCAGATGGTGTTGGCTCTATCTGGCCTGCGTGGATCGACGGTCAGTCCTCCGAAGGTAGAGAAGAACTGCTCCATCTCTTTCTGCAACATCTCGTTGCGTTTCTCGGCGTCATCTTTGGCTCGTTCGGCATTACGTAGCTTTATCTCCACCATGGTGTACTTCTTGCGCTCCTGCTCCAGCTCCTCATGCAGGTTTATCATCTCAGCCTCCAGCTCCACGTTACGAAGCTCCAGACTGTAATGAGGTAAAGAGGGTATAAATGGATCAGGACACTGTCCTAATGGGCGTGTCCTATAACCAACAGTACTGTTGATTCACTACCTCATCATTTCATTTCTCATGTAATAGTTTAACGTTTTTCTTATCATTAAATTTAAATAAATAAATAACCAAAGAAATTGCCTCACCTCTTTACCCTGGTCTCATACTCGCTCTTCTGTTTGAGCATCTCTTGCTTCAGACTGGCCACCAGACTGTGAAGTGCACTATGGCCACTCACAGGAAATGCCACCTCACTGTTCTCGCTGCTACTTGTCCCCCTGCTGCTTCGACCACCACCACCACCACCACCACTGGCGTTAGAATTAGCATTCCTTCTCTCTCCCTCATCTAGCAAGGGGTCCTCAAAGGTAAAGTCCTGCTCGGGGCATGTAGTTGTAGATGAGCGACATGACGCAGATATGTCCGGCAGTGAGATCTCACAGGATGATGTGGACCAGGTAGCGCTGTCCACGCTCTGCTTGTCTTCGCAGCTGTTGCTTGTGCACGGCTGTCCTGGTAAGCACGGCGTTTGCTGTATGTGAACATTGTCGTACGTTGAGAGACGGTTTTGCTGCTGCTCTATGTCACGGCCTTTGACCTCCCGCAGTGTCACACCTCCAGGAGGGGACCAAAGTCCGTTTCGACTATTGAGAGTCCCGTTAACAATGTCTGTGCTGCACACGCCCATTCTCACGCCTCCATTCTGTACACCCATCTTGGTACCTGAAGACTTGAGCGCACCAGTGCGACGCATCTGTAATGTACTCGTACCCACCAGGGTTGGACTCTTTTCTTCTGCTGAGGATGATGATGACGAGCTGAAGGAGCCGTTGGTGACGATACCGCTGCCTTTGATAAATGCTGGATTCTTCTTTACGGTCAGAGGAGGGCTTCGGGTCACTTCAACGCGTGGCACAATAGGAACATTTCTCGGGCTGCCTGAACGAGGTGATCCATTGTCCAGAGACCCTCGTCCAGGAGAGTTGGGTGTCTCCCAGGTGCACTGACGAACACTGCTGGTGTTGTTATTCTCTTTATTCTGCAGCTGTCCAGTGGTGGATCGTTTCAGGAGATCGTTGTTGTTATTGCACAGCTCAACAGCACTAGGACTGTCCTCATCAGGGGGAAAGAGAGACGCATGCTGGCCAATGAGAGCTGCCATCAGCTGCTGCACAAGAACTGCACCTAAAAGCCAAAGAATAGCAAAACAAAAGCAAATAAAAATGACTCGAACCTGATGGATTTAGCATCCTTTTGGCATTCAATTTGCTTCTGAGCCTTTTTACCTTCCATGATCGCCACAGGATCCTCCACTTTGGGCCTCAGAATATTCGGACCAAAGACGGTAGCCAGGTTCTGCACACTCATCTTATTCACTCCTGAGTAAGACTGCACCTCATCCAAGAACCTGACAGGAAAAAAAAATCAATCATTCATCACCACTATTTCCTAGGGTAACGAGGGGCTGGAGCCTACCCCTGCCTTTTCTGGGCTACAGAGCAATGGTGGGGAACATCTTGAACAACCCACCAGTCAAGGACAACACACGCAACCCTCACCCATATCGGGGCAATTTAAAGCAGCCAATTAGCATAATGTGGATGACTCTGGACTGTGGGAGGAAGCCAGGTAAGCTCTGGAAGAACATGCAAACTCCACACAGAAACAGCCATGATTCCACCATGGGGGGTGGGAAGAAGGAGACACTTATATAAATTTTGTAAAACAATTTGAAATGTGTAACGCTAGAAACCTGCAGATGTATTTCAGTAGGTTATAGTTCACCAAAGGAAGATCTTCCACCTGTCTTCTTAATTCCTTCATTCCCTGAAAAAAGCAAAATTTAAGCACAGTTAGAGAGCATTTATTTTTTATTTTGGTCTTTTATTTGGTTTATTTTGGTCAAAAATCTTGCCATTTAGCATTTTATTTCCAGAAAATACCAAAAAAGATACTGCACTGTTCATCATCCTCCTTCATTCGTTTTCTGAACCGTTTAATCCTAATTAGGGTCGCAGGGAAGCTGGTGTGCATCTCAGCCGACTCTGGGTGAGGGCAAAGTACACCCTGGAGGGCTTGACTGTTTATCATTTATCAAAATATGTACAATACATATTGTTTTAGTTTCTCTTTTGTTTGGGTGTATTTCAGGTTATTATATTGAGACTCCTTTACAGAAATCTACTAAACTCTGAATGAGTGGGTGAAACATACTCCACTAGCTACATGCTGATAGCTTGGCTAGAAGTACAAAGTCACCTGACCCGCCCCTGTCATAGTTAAAATAAGTAATTTCAACAATACAAAGTTTTCTCATTTGCTTCTCTTTATGTTTCTGTGTAGTATATAAAGGAACTTTAAAGAGATACATAGCTTTACACCTGCTGGGAGCTCACTGCATCTGTCATGAAAAAAAAAAGTTCTTTCTGATGATGATATAATGTAATATATACTAGTGGGCCTCATTCAGTCTCGAAGGACTATGGAGCTGTGCTCTGGCTGGTGTCCCAGCTGGTGATACTCTCCAGATCGCACAGCCTGGGTAGGAAGTCTGGAGGACAGGCTGTTACCCAAGCAGCAAATCCCCCCTCTCAGCACCACCGGAAAGATCCAATGGAAGGGCAGAAGCTGATACGAGCGAGTTCCAGTGCTACTGCAGGTGTTGCCAGAACGTTGATGTAAATGAACTGCCTCAGGGGACTCCAACTCCCGATTAGAAACACGCTGACGATTATGCAGCTACCCTTGATGAAAGTCAGCAATGGTTCTTTTACATGCCTCACACCATAGACAGTGAGAGACATGGCCAGTCTTTGATAACCCAGTTAGCTGTCCCCCCCAGAACAGTGGCAACTTGTTGAGAGTGGCGCTTGAACCCCCAACTCTACAATCAGTGATCCAGCCGACATTACCACCGGGCTACCACTGCCCCTAATGTATAGTACAGTAGGTCCCCGTTATTCGCGGGGTTTTGGTTTCAGTTCCTGCCCCTCCCGCAAATCAGGATAATCCGCAAGTTCTGTACCCGGAAGTAAAACCCTATGTATCATATTACTTCTTCTTTTCCTTTCAGCTGTTCCCTTCAGGCGTCGCCACAGCGAATGGTCTGCCTCCATCTCACCCTTTCCTCTGCATCTTCTACTCTTACTCCAACTACCTTCATGTCCTCCTTCACCACATCCATGAATCTTCTCTTTGGTCTTCCTCTAGGCCTGGTAGTTCCAACCTCAGCATCCTACAACCAATATACTCACTATCCCTCCTCTGTACATGTCCAAACCATCTCAAGCTAGCCTTCCTGACTTTGTCTCCAAAACATCTTACATACGCTGTCCCTCTGATGGACTCATTCCTGATCCTATCCATCCTCGTTACTCCCAAAGAGAGCCTCAACATTTTCATCTCTGCTACCTCCAGCTCTGCCTCCTGTCTTTTCCCCAGGGCCACTGTCTCTAAACCATACAACATCGCTGGCCTCATCACCGTCTTGTACACTTTTCCTTTCATTCTTGCCAATACCTTCCTATCACACATCACAACAGTCACTTTTCTCCAACCATTCCAATCTGCCTGCACACGCTTCTTCACCTCTTTTCCACACTCTCCATTTTTCTGGATTGTTGAGCCTAAGTACTTAAAAATCCTCCACCTTCTTTATCTCCGCTCTCTGAAACATCACCGTTCCTGTTGGGTCCTTGTCGTTCATACACATGTATTCTGTTTTACTGAGGCTAACCTTCATTCCTCTCCTTTCCAGGGCATACCTCCACCTCTTTAGATTTTCCTCCACTTGTTCTCTGCTCTCACTACAGATCACAATGTCACCTGCAAACATCATAGTCCATGGGAATCTTGTCTAACCTCGTCTGTCAGCCTGTCCATCACCATAGCAAACAAAAAGGGGCTGAGAGCTGACCCTTGATGCAGTCCCACCTCCACCTTGAACTCTTCTGTCACACCGACAGCACATCTCACCACTGTCTTACATCTCTCATACATGTCCTGCACCACTCTAACATACTTCTCTGCCACTCCAGACTTCCTCATACAATACCACAGTTTCTCTCTTGGCACCCTGTCATATGCTTTCTCCAGATCCACAAAGGCACAATGCAGCTCCCTCTGACCTTCTCTGTACTTCTCTATTAACATCCTCAAAGCAAACACTGCATGTGTGGTGCTCTTTCTTGGCATGAAACCAAACTGTTGTTCACAAACATTCTAAACCTTAACTTAGGTACTGTACTGGAATAATAATCGAAAAAGACTTTAATACTACACTTCTTTACAACAGTTCAGATGATTATTCCGCTTTATGCACTTCAGAGGAAACTGTCGTTTCTTCAGGAGAAAGTATTATTTCTTCAGAAGAGACATCCAAAGTCATTACCTTTTTCTGGCGCTTCGACAGAGAAGACGCACAGCGTTTGAGTGGCATCACAGAGTTTAATTGGTAATTAAAACACACTAAAAATGCACATTGACAACTTGTGCACGAATGAGAAAAAAGGGATGTATACTTCATCTCTACCAATCAGCAGGAGGGAGAACAGCCATTGGTTGAATTTGAATGACGTGACAGTTACTCGGCAATCCGCGAATATGCAGGGGCGAAAGTGCAAAACTGTGAATAGTCAAGGGCCTGTATATACTATAACCATTATTAACCCCAGGCTTGGTTGAGGTTGTGGAATTGAACAGATTGTTCAGTGACATTCATCTCACCTTCAAGTATTTAATAAAATTTTAAAAATTTGTTGATATTATAATCTGGTTGCTTTAAGTCACCCCTCAGTCATGAATGGTATCGTCCAGAGAAATATTCAATACTGGAGTTTTTCCATTCTGTTTTTATTAGTTCATGTATCATTTATCAAGATAATGCCAGATGAAATACAGAAATCAATAATCTGCCTTTCAAGGAGTCTCGTATGTTGGGTGTAAGTGCAGAATTGATCAAGGTCGATGTAGCTTACATTTTTAAAGCCCGCCACACTGAAGTAAAATTTTTAACTTTCTACAAAACCTTCTGCTTCCAAATTTCTAAAGGGGACATCTTAAAAAATATATGAACTCAAAGAAAAAGAAAGTGTTCCTTTGTGAACTTATGGTGTGCACTCGAACCAAATCTAGTGCACTTTGATTACATTTGCACTCTGAAACGCAGCAGAGCCTCAGGCAGGCCGAGTGATGGATCACAGCAGGAGAGAGAAAGAGAGAGAGAGAGAGCGAGAGAGGTGAAGCTGAAAGTCACTGTGAAAGCAATTCCACTTTCCAGCGTCTAAGCCCTGGAGCGAGAGCAGGGTAAAGGGATAAGAAAGAAAAAATGGAAAAGACTGCAGGGTGACAGCGATATGCTGAGACCCGTAATAGATCGGGGAGTGGTGGAAGACAATTAGCTTTCCTATTTCGCATTCTGCCATGTCAGGTGCATGTGAGCTTCCTTGTGATATTAATAAAGCTCGTTAACTGTACTTGTTACATACAGTCACCAGAGGCAGCAACAATCTCTGCTATACAGTGTGAAGACTAACACTCACTGTGTCCTGGTCCTTGTTGATCAGTTTTGTGCAGACCAGGAAGTCGTCGTACTTGCAGAAGGGGATCACTGGTTCAGGAAGCTCTCTGAGATAGAGCTTCAGTAGGGATGCCACTGTGTGCACATCGGTATTACTGCACGGAGGGAACAGAAAAAAAATCCAATCAGATATTCAATGGGAAAGTATGGCAGCCCATTTTCTGCTCCTAGAAAAACAAAAGGCCTACTTGAAAGTCATAACTATGAGATGCTAAGTAATAATAATGAGATAGACTACTGAGTCATAATTATGACATTCTAAGTATCCAGTGGCGAAAATGGGCTTCCAAAATAAGGGCAGGGTTCAATAGGAGATGATAATAAGCACTTCACCCGAGGTGTGAAATGAATCGTTTCGTTTTCACAGAGTCTAAATATGAGCTGATAAATATGCAAGCCATATTTTTTCTACCGACAGTACAAAAGAAAGCAGACAAAGAACCTACTGCCAGGATACCACCTTGTTAACCTTCTGAGTAATCTCATAGTATGGAGAAAGAATCTGTCACAACTCGGAAATCTCACATCACTTTACTCCCAGAGTTCATTCTGCTAATCTATTAAATCTAATGCTAGGTATGTATGTACATTGCCTCGTTTTGCCAGAGTGTTTTGCAGAAGAGGAACGATGCAGAAGAGGAACAGAGGCTGTGCTGGACGTAAAAAAGTGGCTGAATTGCACAAAATGTTGACAGTCTGCAGACATCAGCATGAAGAATTCTAAAATTATACTCTCACACAGAACCGTTTTTTCTCCATTTTCTCCATAATTTATTCATATCCAATTCCCACCCATCAGGTATTACACTCCCTATCACATGAACACCACCAGCCAGGGAGGGGCAAAAGCATGCACACGCTCTGTGATGTGCAATGATAGCCACCCGCCTCTTTTCTAATTGCGGCGCATGCATATTTTGTGGGCAGTCTAACACACTTGGAGCAAAGCACTAATCCGTCCTCTCGTATGACGCCAATGATTGGCTGGCGATCGCTGTGAGTGACAGGGAAGTGAGTGTATGCCATCCCTCCCTCTCATGAGAGCTCAGCCAATCAGCTCCCAAGGACTCCCAGCAATGGACGATTGTGGCTTTAAACCGGATTCAATAGTCACGTACCTTGTCACTGCACCACTTGGGAGCCCCCAAAACATTAAACTTTAAGATGTTAGTGGTGAAGATACAGCAGCTTCCCTTATTCCACTTATTCCAAACTGAGCTGTTTCTACTGACGTTTAAGATATTTAATATACTTATAATTATAATTTTAACTATATGATATCTACAGTTGGGAAATGAGCACATCAGAGGGACAGCACATGTTAGAGGTTTTGGAGACAAAGTCAGAGAGGCTAGATTGAGATGGTTTGGACATGTACAGAGGAGGGATAGTGAGTATATTGGTAGTAGGATGCTGAGGTTGGAACTACCAGGCAGAAGGTCTAGAGGAAGACCAAAGAGACGATTCATGGATGTGGTGAAGGAGGACATGAAGGTAGTTGGAGTAAGAGTAGAAGATACAGAGGATAGCGTGAGATGGAGGCGGACGGTTTGCTGTGGCGAC
>CM045735.1:63202248-63209748 GCA_024760905.1 Plotosus lineatus | reverse complement strand
GAAAAATCTAAAATAATAATAATAATAATAATAATAATAATAATTTCCTCCACTCCACTCTCCATGTCATATCACACACACAAATCTTTCTTTCAGAATCTTCCTCTGAACCTGAGCGTCTGAATATTTTCTTTGATTATCTTTATCTGTCGCACTGCTCGAAGTCACAGACAAAGTCCTTTCTTCTTCCTGATGATCACAGTCTTGTATTTCAAAAGTATGTTTGTATGTCGCCAGTTTCCTTTCGAGGAAAAAAGAAAACGAGGGTAAACCAGCAGCTTCCTGCAGCATCGCCTCCCTCCTGGCACGGCTCTTTTGTCTCAGTCACTCAGCCCGATAAAACCCGAGATACCCATTTTGTGAAGCTCAAATGGATAGCATACGGCAGAGACGAGGAAGGAAATATTTGGACTTTCAGGTCCTGGGACACGGACACTTTTGGACCCCGTGTGTGGCTTCTGGGTTTCGGGGTGTGGCAGTGACCTCTGAGTTGTTTCGTTTGGCCTTTTGAGTGCATGGTGGAATATTTCAAATGCACTGGATATAGAGAATAATAAATTGTTTCCTGATGTGCGGAGGAATTGGGTGGACAGTGAACGTTAAGGAAAGTATATTTACAGAGAATGCGTCTTCTGAATTTGAGGTGCTGTGCATTGTAACCGTGTGAGTAATCGATCCGATGATGTTTCTCGCTCTGTGTTTAGATTTCGCGTTAAAGTTGTTCAAGCCTACAGACTAGCGCTTAGCATAGTGTCCTCTCTGACTTTCTCTTCTATTTGTTTCCAGGATCCGGAATGGTGGGCAAATAATGGCTCCAAACACACACACACACACACACACACACACACACACACACACACACACACACAGACAACGGCCCTGTCCAAGCTATTTCGGACACATTGATTTGGACACAGGCGTCTATTGTACTGCTCCTGGACTCGCTTTTACCCTTATCCTGAAGCAAATCAAATAAAAGCAGCCATGTGGTCTACACACACACACACACACACACACACACACACACACACACACACACACACACACACACACACACACACACCTGAACTCGGTTTCTCTTTACACTCGTACATAACAGAAATGAGAATGTATTGGCACAAGCTACTAGAGAATGTATCAACTGCTTTTGACCAATAAAATTCAAGACTGTAAGTCTTATAGACCTCCCAAACATCACTGCTTCTTCAGAAGCTCCGCCCCCAATTTACTGGGTACGCATTGCCAAGACTATAACACTAACAACACTAGGTTGATCCCAAAACTCTTATTTGTCACTGCTGAGGATTGATGAGTGAAGATGTACCTGAGAGCAGCCTTCCTGGAAGGGCAGAGTATTTATACACATACGAGCGTATAAAATACTTTGCCCTTTACATGAATGGAACAGTATTTTCGGATGTCAGCCATTTTTATGCGGCGGGTCCAGATGTGTCAGTGTCATCACAGGCAAACATCGCTCCATAAAACACATCAGAGGAAATGACAATTCCTTTTTCTTAAAACACATTTCCTTGATTCGATGCTCGTCACATTGTGATTGTACATTGTGTGCAGTGGTCTCCAACCTTTTTTGCACCAGGGACCACTCCGTAGTCACCGCAGAAAACCCCGCCTCACAAAGATATGTGGTTGGAAAACAGTTGTTTTTAAACATAAGATCCGGAAACTCTAATAAAAATAAACTAATTTGCACCACGAAAGATTTTGTTTGTGGACCGGTATCAAATGATCCATGGAGCGGTGCCGGTCTGTGGACCATGGGTTGGGGACCCCTGTCCTAGAGTATGTCAATCTCAGTGGGAGGGGCTAAGACACAAATGAGACGTGAGTGAGAAAAACAAGGATGAGATTTAAGGGTTTTGGGATGCATCCAATAACATCTGCCCTCCAGCCAATCAGCAGTTAGGTGTGTTTGTGCCATGTACATAGTGTTGTGTGGCTCTGTCGGAGACACTGAGCTTGTTTCTCAGACACAGAGTCAGGTTTTTTCAGCATCCAAACACACACACACACACACACACACACACACATACACACACACACGCACACACACACACACACACACATACACACACACACATACACACACACACACACACACACACACACACACACACACCTTGATGTGTTTTGCACTCACCTCCTCCGAACGGGGCCCATATGACCCGGCGGATGGTCTTAACCCAGTCCTCCATGTCATTTTGCGTGCTGGCCATGAGCAGGTAAGTCTCATGATTGGACGTCATCCGTTCCCTTTCGCCCCCTGCAGAGGCAAAACAACATAAATAAACACACCTGTGAGCCTTTTTATTCTGCAAGACGATTCATCAATCTGTTCCTGCTAGAAAGAACCACAGCATCATTTATCAAAAACTCATTTCATCAGATTTGATTTCTCAGCTGAAAACTTCATTGTGCGATAGTGTAGCTTGATTAAGCATGCTGCGCTCTGGAAGCAGTTTGGTCGATAAATAAAACATCCAGAGTGTAATAATTGAGTCAATATCACAGACTATAATAATTACTGTTTAAAAAAACATCGGTGGTGAAAAAGAAGCGGGCAGAGCGTGAGAGTGGGATATTTAGCTCAATTTATTTTACTTTCCCATTCTCAACTTCTCAAGTCATTTAGGGGCCACACACACACACACACACACACACACACACACACACACACACACACACACACACATACACACACACAAATATTTCTCATTGCAAATTTAACTGAAAGCCAGTGCCAATTCTGTAGCATTTACACACAAAGCAGCTCTATTGACCAATCGGCACAAACATTGTAGTGCATGACATCATGCACAGACAAAAAGCAATAAATGTCTTCTGAGCACAGTTTCTCATACAGTCACCAGCCAGGACGTGTTTTGTCTTTGATTATCAGTTCATTTTTATCTGAATACCGTGCGTGTACAAAACTGAGTGACCCAAATAATTGGTAAATAAGCAGAAACAAGATGAAGTAAGAGGCCTCAACATCGCTTCTAATAAAGCAGAAAAATCCCCCATCAAATTTAAAGAAACAGGAAAAGGCACTGCATTCCAAGAGAGATAATACAATGGTAGCGCTTTGAGGGGAATATGAACGTATTAGCTATTGAAGAAGGAGCTGAAGCTGCATCAAAACTCGGACTGAGTACGTGATGGAATCTTGACATGTAGCCTTACTTTTATTAGTAAAGAGGTGTGCATAGTGTATGTTCCCAGATCATTGTGCCTGGTGAACGGGTGACTGACCCATGCGTACACGAGAAAGTGAATGTTTGTTGGAACAAAATCTTGTACAATGACATTTTATTTCCAGCAAAAACCCTGTTGAATGAATAGGCATGAATAAAAAGTAAAGGAAAAGAATGGAAGTCAATGAAAGGCTGAAGCTAACTATGCTTCTCATTGTGCTACCCATTCCAAAACACTCGATTACATCCTTGATGACAATGTGTTGGTTCATCTTTGGGGAGGTAAACCCCAGGCTACAGCATACGAGCACAAGCATACCACATACCTGCAATGTAGTATCTGTACAGACATCTCAAATGGACCCAAAGAAGAACACTTCATGACATTGGCACCCAGCCTCCTACAGGTGTGTACCGGACCCTACATCAGGATTTAAATACACTGGAGCCTGTACGAGTCCATGTCAGGACTTTATAATAGACAAAAAAAATCTCAAGCATCACCAAAAGCGAATGTCAATGATCAATTAGACATGAGTAATTACAGACAGACACTAATAAGAGCCGTTTTAGTGTGTAAAGCTTTGCTCCAAACCTGGAGTCTATTATTAGACCTGGACTCGTGTGTGTAATTTACATTCTTAAGCTGGCGGAGGGACAGGAAGAATGCTCCAACATCATGCTAGTCTCTGTCGACACCTTAGTGACTCCACTTGGTGTCTGCCATGCAGGATTAAAGACCGGGATAGGCACAGAGCTACTAGTAACCCTAATCACACACTCGTGTAATAACACTGACTGCGCTTCAACTCACTGGATGTTCAAGAAGATTGTTTAGCTCATTGTTCTTTTGATTCTTTATATATATATATATATATATATATATATATATATATATATATATATATATATATATATATATATAGAATACACAGTCGGCCCCCGACTTACGAAATTAATCTGTTCCAGCGCTGTTTTCATAATGCAGGCGTTTCATCAGTAGGGGGCGCATTTTACATGTTAAACAGCTGATTCGTTCCAAGGCTCCAAAGACAACCCCATAAACCCTTTAAAAATGATAAAAATACACCAATTTTGTATGAAATATGTTCAGTTCAGTTCATTTTCTGTAACCGCTTCATCCTAATTAGGTGCCCATCCCAGCCAACTCAGTACACCCTGGACAGCTCGCCAGGCCATCGCAGGGCGGAAACACGCCGACGGCTTTGCAGCCTACTCTTGTCGAAAGTCAGCAATGGTTCTTTTACATGCCTCACACCATAGACAGTGGGAGACATGGCCGGCCTTTGATAACCCAGTTAGCTGCATTGGGGGGGACAGTGACAACCTTGTGGAGAGTGGGACTCGAACCATCAACCTTTGGATCAGCAATCCGGCGCCTTATACCACTAGACCACCACTGCCCTGTATGAAATATGTGTTAAAAGTAAAAATAAAATTATTCATTTAATATAATACAATTAAAATTATATATTAACCCCATTGGCTATTATGGAGCTGCATCTTCCATAATGCTTTTCGTGTAAAGGACAGAGTTACTGTTGTTTTATGCTTTATTTCTTGACTCAGGCTTTTAACCTTCCATAAACATTTGTAAGATTATAACTCTGCTAAGAAGACATTGTCATTTTGTATGAAATATGTGTTAAAAGTAAAAGAAAATTATTTATTAAACCATTTAAACATTTTATTAACATATTAAACCATTTTGTTAACATATTTATTAATTAAACCATTAATTAAACATTTTTTATTAGTGCATACACACACACACACACACACACACACACACATTTGTGGTGCGTGCTGCTGAATGCGGGCTCCGCCCACACGCAGCGTGCAGCCGATGCCAGAGCTTTTGAGATGGATGGTCAGCTTGACGGATCGGAGGTAACTGACGAATCGAATAATTAATTCATCCATTCATTCATTCATTTTCTGAACCACTTTAATAATGATTAGGGTAAGGAAGGGTGGGAATCCAGCTGCCCATCTCAGCCGACTCTGGGCAAGGGCAGAGTACACCCTGGACAGATTGTGAGGCCATCACAGTGAATATAATAACAACAATGCTACATTTCTTACAAACCAGGTGGCCAGAATTCAACCGTTATTCTACTCCCTCTCGCCGTATATGACTAATAGCCCATTTGGCTAATGCCCTTGGAGGATATGGTGTCATATCTATCTTAGTCATAGAATAACTGTTAAACAAGGATGTAGAGTTATGAAGAGATGCATTTAACAATCAGTGAAGCTGAAATGAGGCCGTGAGCAGATCGAGAGACCGAATGGACAGCTGGTGCATACAGTCCTATCCAGAGAAGAGTTTTCATAAAAGGACAAATCCGTTACCTAAAACTCCATCTTTTAGCAGAGCAGGGAGAAGCGGAGAAGTTGCAAAGAGAAAATCTGCAAAATAATTAGAGGCCTCAAGTTCCATCTCCCTCATGACCTTCCAAAAACTCCTTGATATGAGCAGGGCTATTAAAAACTGATGATGAAATTGCATGTGTTGATATTTAAAGGTTTTCAATTATTAATAAATGATTTTAGAGGAAGTGCTACAGCCCTTATTATATAGCCCTTTATTATATTTATTATATAGCCCTTTATTATATATTTATATATATTATATAGCCCTTATATACAGCCCAGAATCCAGGATTCAGCAGTGTAGCACTATTATTACATCTGTCTGTATGTACATCCTGTTTTCACTCTACTTTTGTCAAAGGTTTCAGTAACTTTATAAACATGTAAAGTATTTTGTTTTGTTTTTTTTTAAACAAAAAAAGAAAGAAAAAATACAGTGTAGAGTAATTTATAGGATTTTGGTCCAAAATTATCAGAATACTTTGTTAGAAATTTCCATCTTTGTGGTGCACCATTAATTACCGTCAGACATGAAGAGTAAACAATATCATCAAATTCTTCCAGCTCATAAAACTTCCAATAGGGCCAGGCAGAACTGTTCTTTTACACCTCACAGTGTTTGAGTTCTCACTTGCAACATGAGCAAAGAGAGCTTTTTATTTTCACTCAAAGTAAAACAGCTTTTATTAGCATAGATCACTAATAGCTCCACTGACCAAATCTCAATCTCTCTCTCTCTCTCTCTCTCTCACACACACACACACACACACACACACACACACACACACACACAGACACACACAGATACACAAACTGAGGTTTTAAGCCGCTGTCTTCAAGATTTAGCAATGAAACAGGAAGTGAAGGAAGTTGCCCTCACACACACAGAGAAGAACAGAGAGAGAGAGAGAGAGAGAGAGAGAGAGAGAGAGAGAGAGAGGGGTATTGATCAGGCCAGACTGCACTGTCAGCACATTCAGCCTCAATGACCTACAATAGCACTCTAGAACCATCCAACCAGCAAAAGGCTTGTATGTGGAAGGGGTGAAATGAAGCATTCACTCACTTGACCCCACCCACTTTTTAACACCTGTCCATGCACATCACAACAGCTGGAGAACCAACACACTAGTGAGCAGCTGGGCTTATCCCAAATCACCCTACTGCTCTAGATTACATGCAGAGAGAGGGAGAGAGAGAGAGAGAGAGAGAGAGAGAGAGAGAGAGAGAGAGAGAGAGAGAAGCTCAATAAGTTAGAGATCGGACATGGCTCACAAAAGCATGAAAGGAACAGAAAGACAGACAGACAGGCTGATAGATGGTAGGGGAATTATCTCTGTACGCAGTCCTGTGTCTGCCAGGGCAAGTGCACCACATCTCTGCTCAAATTGGTCATAAAAACTGTCTTCAGTCCTTATTGTTTCACTTGGTTGTCTAGTCATGTAAACCCATAATCATTACCAATGAGCCGTGTTTATAAGATTATAAGATGAGCACTCTCAAATAAACTCACGAAACTCACGAACCAACAGTACAACTCTCCTTTACACGTGTGACAAACAGGTAGGCATGGCTACACTACTCTGGAGATTCAGAACATTTTTTGTGAAGCAATTTTTTTATTATTAAATACACATATACATGTCGGTATAGGTCAGTTGGAGGGGTAGAGGGATGGAGGTGGGGGGATCCTTCGCGGATTTCGATGGTCGCATGGGGATCTCGGTCCCAATTAACTGCAGAAAGTGAGGGATCCCTGTATCACCAATCTGCCACTGTTGGCTTCTTGATCACGACTCTTGTTTTTTAACTGCTGAGCTGTATAAATCTAATCGCTCTGGTTAACATCATCTGCGAAATGCTATAAATTTAAATTTACACCAAACAA
>CM045735.1:63182248-63194748 GCA_024760905.1 Plotosus lineatus | reverse complement strand
ACAGCCAATAACATTAAAAGGTGACACGTTACAGGTCATGATGTAGACATACGGCTCCTGTCACAGCGGGAGGTTCTGTTGAGTTAACCAGCTCTGCCTCAGGTTAACTCGCGGAAATAAAACTGATCCATGTCTAACATGACCGCTAACTTCAGCCTAGAAGGATGTGTCTGTGATCGTAAACCACCAGGACGAATCGGTCGAAACCGGCTTCATGAGGAAACTAGAACTTTTCCTTTAAAACGTAACAAGTCAAAGGATGCTTACGGCATTACATCTCTCGCCTACTCAGTCCACCGCCTCAGAGACAGGATTATATGACGAATGAGCAACAGATCTTGATTAATGTTCCTTGAATAATTACATTTCCTCCAAAGTGATTGGTCGACTGCAAGCTGTCCAAAGGACGTGTGTCTTAAAATGTAAAACTAGAACATTCGGATAACATCCAGGTTTAAAAAATGAGAAAACAACAAAAAAGAAGGGTTGTGTTAGGCATCAAAGAATCATATTTGGAATCAAATTGTGAATGAAAGAACCAAATTAAAAATTAATTATTCACTTCCCGAACCACTTTATTAGCGTCATGGAGAGGATGAAGCCTATCTCAGCCGACTCTGAGTGAAGGAAGAGTACACCCTGAACAGCTCATCAATCTATTGCAGGTCCAACACACACACGCGCACACACACACACACACACACACACACACACACACACACGCGCACGTGCACACACACACACACACACACACACACACACACACACACACACACACACACACACACACACACACACACAAACTCATATTCACACCTTGGGACAATTTGGAAAAGCCAGTTAACTTAATGTGTGTGTCTTTGGGACTGCTTGAGGAAACTGGAGTACCTGGAGGAAACCAGGCAAGTGTGGGGACAACATGCAAACTCCACACAGAAACACCATCGCCAACACCAAGGAACCGAACCCAGGACCTTATTGCTGTGAAGTGGACTTGCTGAGCTCGACACCAGTTTGTTGGTATTATCAGTTTTCAGTGGACGGCATTAAGGCTGAGCTGACGTTGCTGACAATGGCATGTCATTATGTTTTCAGGAAAATACTTTTAAAGGGAACCTGCCTGAGGATTCGACGTACAATCAGAAAAAGGGCCGCATTTGCATTTAAACTGGTTTCTTGCTCTGTAGGAGAATCCTGTAATAAAAGCACCACATGCAAATGTTCTCAGAAATCTCGCAATTTCGACTCGGCTCAGCTTGACTCAACCGCACTGGACTTTAGTTTTTTTGCGATACGCTTGTTTCTAAGAAGTCGTGGCTGTAAAACGATAACAGATTTGCCAGCGATCTCCCGGCCGTCGGAGGTGAAGACTCGTGTCTGGAGCCCAGCAGGAGGGATGAAGTGGATACAGGTTCATCCAGGAGGTCGTTGTCAGCTAATAACCGCTCTGTTTGTCTCCTGCTGTGTCCTCCATCCATCCATTTGTCCATTTGTCCATCCCTTCAGGTTTCCCTGTGCTGCTCAGATAACGCAGCCCATTTCCCCCCCCCATCACCGATTCCAATCACAAGCTTGTCTGTCAGAGCGAGCTGCTTGTGTGGACACTGTGATGGATAAATATATTTCTGTGAGATAACAGATGTGCGAATACTGTCTGCAAGACACGAAGAAAGTCTCAATGGTGGAGGCAAGGAAACAGAGTGATGAGCGAGAGATAAGGAAAAGGTGAAGGAGGAGTGAAGAAATGACGAGTGACAGACAATGGAAAGATTACAGAGACAAGGGAGAGATGAGAGAAAGATGAGATAAGAATGAGGGAGACACCAGCGAGAGACTACGGATAGATTAAAGAGAATTGAGGAAGAGATGAGTGAGAAACAAGAGAGGGAAAAGAAAAAGATGAGTGAGAGATGAAACAGAGACATAAAGGAGAGATGAAGGGGAGATGATGGAAAGATGTGAGAGAGAGAGAGAGAGAGAGAGAGAGAGAGAGAGAGAGAGAGACGAGGGAAAGATGACGGCGAGACAAAGGAGACATAAGGGAGAGTTGATGGAGAGATTAAGGATAGATGAAGGAGAGATGGAGAAACAAGAGAGGAGTAAGAAAAAGATGAGGGAGAGATGAAACAGAGACATAAAGGATAGATGAGGGGGAGACAAGGGAAAGATGGTGGAAAGACGGAGGAAAGACGAGGGAGACGTGAGGTAGAGACAAGGGGAAGACAAGACAGAGATGAGGGAAAGATGAGGGAGAAATGCAGGACAGACAAGGAACTGATAAAGGAGAAACAGGAGAGATGATGGAGAGGGACTAGGGAGAGATGAAGAAGTGATGGAGAGATACATGAAAGATGAGGGGGAGAGGAGGGAGAGTGGGACAAAAGGAGGAATCACGTCCAAAATATCATGTCCAGACATTAGAAATTCGGTCAAGTATGTACTGGACATCGCGATGCCGTGCCGCGCCACACTATACAGACTCTCTTATCAACGCAGATGCCTGTCATTAAGCCGACAGCCGTGACTCAACGGATTAGTCTCAGTGGACGGATGAAACGCGCGGAACAGAAGGGAGCGGACTTTGCCCACCTGCTGCTGCCATTATGCCACATTTGCACAGGCACCTGCTCGTGCGCCTTCCACATTAACCTTTGGCTGTTTCTCCTGTTCACACGCACCAGTGAATCAGTGGGTGAGCTCAGCACCGAGGCATCACTTATACTTCAGTTACGAAAGTGACATCTAAAGCACTTACAAAAAAAATATCATTTAAAAAGTTAGGGGTTTTGTTTTTTTTAACAAATAATCCACACAGTAATGGATTAAACTGATTGGTGCACTATCTCACTATAGTTAAAATTTATTTGGCAACGCCGATGTGGATAATGGTGAGTAGTCCTTGAGATAAAACCTCAGATAATACTTGTAGTATATACTACATGCAAACATAAGAAAAACAAAATAACGCTTTTGTTATTTATTTTGATCTGTTTTAAGCATGACTGAGGAAGGTGAGCTTAAAATTTTTTTACATTTTAAAACAGTGACATTGATCACGCCGCCCACCATCACCGCATCTACGCATCTACTGAAACTCGTTCACGGTTTAAATAAACTGGGTTCATTTCCAGATTTAGTCAATTTACTGGTATTTTTTTGTGCTGCTGATTTCCAAATCAAAGACTATCGCAAGTCCATGAGTCTTTGGCCACCATTTTGATTAACGCATTATCCACTTGGGATAATATCTATTCGCCCCAGATTGCAAATCAATCAGAACACAAGGTTTTAGTGTAGTACGAGTCACCTTGCAAACACAGGATAATTAATTAAAATGCTAAAAATAAACATTAAAAATTAACCCATTGAGAATAATAATTGTTTATAATCATGTGCATATGTGATAAATAGATAAATGTCAATCACAGAATAGCTGATATACACTGATTTAGCCCACGTCTACAAGACTCTCCAAAAAAGCGACGAAGAACTAAAAATGACATCCAAGCTCTCGAAAGCTGATGAGGTTTTTCCTGATTCTGCGACATGAGAAATTGATTTAATAAATAATCTTTTTCTGTGTTTATTATACTAGTGCTTCTCAATTATTTTCTGTGGCGCCCCCCCCAGGAGGAATAAAACATTTCACACACCCCTACCACCCCACGAGCGACTATAAATAGTATTATTTGTATATAAAATTATCAGTACACATCTGCATAACATTGTATCTTCATTCACATTAAGAACAAAAAAGAGAGAAATATAATTCAACTTACAAAAAGGAAAAACGTCATTTACATTGTTTTTTAGTCTGTAATAGAAAAGATTTAAAGTGCGTCAGTGTGACTGAAATTTAAAAAATGCATCCTTATTTAAACTCGTTTTACTTTTTTCAATTCATTCAACTTAATATCTCCGTCTCGCTCCACCTTTCTTTTCGTTCCTGTTAGAAATGTTTCCGTGTTGTTTCTTGAGGGGTTGTTTACTGCACTTCATATCATTTGCTCGTTCGAAAACTGCCACACCAAAGCGCGACAATGAGCGCGCCACTGCCAACTAGTGGAGGTGCAATTACACTTCATTCTTGTGTACAATTCCAGAAAAGCATGTTCCCCTGGCAACCCCCCCCCATCCAGCATCATATTGCGCCACCCTTGGGCGGCGCGCCCCACTATTTGAGAAGCACTGGCAAGCAGTTTGTGAAAGACACTGGAATAAATCACAGGTTTATATCAATTTTATTTATTTATTCATCTATTTATTTTTATTTTCCTTTTCTCCATTTATTACCTGATTTCTTCGTATCCATTTCTCACCCTTCAGGTATTACCTTCCCAATCACACGACCACGACTGACCGGGAGGGGTGAAAGCATGCCCCCCCCCCCCCCCCCCCCTTCCGCCATGACATACAATGCTAGCCTCCCGCCTCTTTTCAAACTGCTGTGCATGTGTGTTTGGGGGCGGTCTAACGCATTCAGAGAGAAAGTACTATCCTCCACCTCGTACGAATGAGATTACAGACGCTCATGATTCTTCAGCATTTGCTGTGAGTGACAGGGAAATGAACATATGTTGTCCCTCCCTCCTTCAAGGATGGCTGTGGAATCAACCAGGATTTGAACTTGCGATCTCTGGGTTAACAGCCACACACCATGTTGATACAGATTTATATTAATATGCTCGTTATTATAACGTTATATTTTTAATAGTAAGAATTTGCCTACCACAAATTTAAATAGCAGAAACAGTGATTTCATGGAAGGAGTCACATGACACAAGTTTACGGAAGGAGTGACAATAAATGACATGACATGCTGAGGCTTTTCCCGCCTCTTTCTGCTTTGCGTCGGGATTCTGAGTGGTTCCTGAATGAGTACTGAAGAACACTTCAGCTTTCTTCTCTCCGAGGAACAGGCTGGGCTTGGAATGGCTCTGGTGACGGAGAGGAGAGAACTGTGGTGTGTATTTTAAGGAGTCCGGACTTCTAATTTCATCTGAGAGTCTGACTATAGGCGAAATAAACGCCAGCTGACCTTTAACCCCAGCTGTTGCTCTGCGGAAACACTGGGACAAAAAACAGATGTTGAAATGTCAGCAACGTGTGAATTCAGGCTCCAACACTTCCTCAACTTCAGCTACATCACTCCGCTCTCAAGTAGAGACATGTCTGGGACAGTGTGTTTCTTAAAATACTGTTTTGTGATGCTTTTAAACAAATGTACAACACACAATCTAATCAGACAAGCGGTCTAAAGATCCATTTATGCTCCAAGTTATTAACATCAGCACTGATATCAAGCAATACAAGGACAGTGGTGGCCTGGTAGTACAGGGCGCTGGATCACTGATCCTAAGGTTGGGGGGTTCGAGTCCCACTCTCCACAAGGTTGTCACTGTCCCCCCCCCCCCAGTGCGGCTAACTGGGTTATCAAAGGCCGGCCATGTCTGTCACTGTCTATGGTGAGAGGTTGATGTAAAAGAACCATTGCTGACTTTCGTAAAGAGGAGCCGCAAAGCCGTCAGCGTGTTTCTGTCCCTTGCAATTAAAGGGTTGTGTCAGGAAGGCCATCCGATGTAAGAACCTATACCCAATCAAACGTGCGAATCATTCGGTGTGGCGACAAAAGGAAATCTCATCATCTGATATTAAGGAATACATCCACCAGAGGGCAGTGCAGAGTTTACAAGTCACAGAACTAAGAGACAGCGCTATTTCTGTACAGTTTTGTTTTAGTCATTTAAATCTCTCAGAGATTTCATTTAATTGATTCAAGACGTACAATGGGATTGATATACTACTGTCATATAATATTTGCATTCACAGGATTGAAAGAGGGTGGCACAGTACGGTGGTGTGCTTAGCAGATCCACCTCACAAAACTGAAGGTCCTGGGTTTGACTCGCGGGCTCAGCAAGAGTGTTTTTATTTGGAGTTTGCCAGTTCTCCACATGCTTGTGTGCGTTTTCTTCAGGTCCACTGGTTTCCTCCCACAGTCCACAGACAGCCGCATTAGGCTAATTGGCTGTTCCAAATTGAAGTTTGTTTAAAAGTAAAGTAGTTTTAAAAACTTGCTCTGCTTGTACTGACGTTAAATCAGCTGATATTCTAGCAGAACAGGCGCCAGTCAGAATGCATAGTTACTCATATTTAGTGGGTGTGGATATAATAATGTTTGTTTACTGGCACCTGTTTACGAGAAATCACAAGTGAAGTCAATCTTGAAATCGAGGTGTTGACTGATGTCTTCAGTCAGCCTCGCTGGAGCGGAACTGGCAGGAAACAATCACTGGACTTACTTTGTAGGCCCGTTTAGATGTTGGCATCCCAGACAGGTCTTGCCATACAGTATCCAGTGCCATGTGATGCATAACATAAAGCCAATATCTGCATCAAAGACCGTCCACAGTGGCTCTCACCGCCACCCCCCTCGTCTCACAGAGTGCACACAGCGGATCTAATGGGGAAAAAACCCCAATAAAAAACCCTCTATATTACTGGAATCAGGGGCAGTGGTGGTCTAGTGGTATAGGGCGCCGGATCGCTGATCCAAAGGTTGGGGGTTTGAGTCCCACTCTCCACAAGGTTGTCACTATCCCCCCCCCAGTGCAGCTAACTGGGTTATCAAAGGCCAGCCATGTCTCTCACAGTCTATGGTGTGAGGTTCATGTAAAAGAACCATTGCTGACTTTCGTAAAGAGGAGCTGCAAAGCCGTCGGTGTGTTTCCACTCTGTGATGGCCTGGCGAGCTGTACAGGGTGTACTCTGCCCTCGACCAAAGTTGGCTGGGATGGGCACCAGCCTCCTTGCGACCCAAATTTGGATTAAACGGTTACAGAAAATGATGATGATGATGATGATGATGATGATGATGATGATGATGATGATGATGATGATGATTACTGGAATCTCTACTTCAAGACCTCATGGTGGATCATCAGATGCATTCCAGCTAATCTCCAGTCATCCCGACCATCTTCACCACTGAATCCAGATACACGCGAGTCAAGACAAGATGACATGTAAGGTGGTTTATACTATATAGTTTGAGTCGTCACTCGAGGAGCAAAATGATGAAACTCAACCTGCATTACTTCTTTAACCTTTCATTCTCACCCATTTGGTGCACAAGCTTCAGTGTGTGTGTGTGTGTGTGTGAGTGTGTGTGTGTGTGTGTGTGTGTGTGTGTGTGTGTGTGTGTGTGTGTGAGTGTGTGTGTGTGTGTGTGTGTGTGTGTATGTATATACATGTAAGAAATCAGGTGGTTTGGGATCAGTGTCTCCTCTCTAATGAGTGACCAGGACTATATTATAGCCTCATCCAGGTGGAACCAGACAAAGAGCTTCAGTATTCTAGACGTATAGAGAAACATTCCCAGGCTCTATCCAACCCCCTAAACACATAACCAGCACAAAGACATGCAAGGTCGACTTCTAAGGACAAGAAAGAAACAACTATTAAATACAGACGCAGTTTTGTTTGGCAAATGAAACAATTTCCTCAACACTTAGCAAACGTCTGATCCAACAGTCAGATGCTTCAGAATGAAATACAGGCTGGAAGAAGAATAAGAAAAAGGAGAGGAAAAAAGGATTTATACAATTATGCAGCCGGCAGCATTGTGTTGGTCTGGAATAGCCAAAACACATGCTACATCCTGGCTGGAGCCTAGGGACCCACTCTGAACGAGCTCGGCTGGAACCGCCTCAGGAACTGATGCTCAATCATCTGAGCAGGAGGCAGGAGAGATCTCGTCAATCTCATCTGAAATACTACAGTCAGCTGATTGGGGACTAAACAAAAGGGAACGTGACGAGCGGAGACCTTGGTGTACGTGTGTGTATCAGGTATCAAAAGTGTTTTCTATTATCTGTGTTCATTCCGGATGAATGTAAATGTTTCCAGGTGAAACACCAGCACAGCTCATGCTTTTAGTGTCTCTTGGTCAGCTGCTCTACATCTTGTTTTGGTTCTGTATGTTTACAATAACAGTAACGTGACAGCGTGACTGGAGGAACCATCTCGTGTATGAGTGATAGCTTGGCGGTGCAACAGCGTTTGGTAGAAAGTGAAAAAGTCTCAGATCGAGTGATAAGAAACAGAAGAAGGGAAATGATTTCTAGGAGAAATAATAAAGATGGTGATGTTAGTGATATCTTGGCGGCTGGTGCAGGGATAATCAATATTCAGTTACAGGAGGAAACTAACGGTTTCAGATAGACGCTGTGGATCCGATTCCATTTTACAGTATTTCCAAAAGATGCTTAGATGCTACTGTATTACATATGGATTTAACTTGAAGCCAGGGACTCAAACCTAGGACCTTCTTGTTGTGAGGTGAACGTGCTAACTACCAGATAACCGTGCCACTCTGAGAAACTCATTCGTTCATTTCAAGGCCGCTTAATCCTAATTATGGTCACGGGGAGGCCGCCACCAATCTCATTCGACTCTGGGTGAGGATGGGGTACAACTCAGACAGCTCGCCAAGTCATCACAGGGCCAACACACGTACAACCCTTCACACTCCCGCGCTCAACTGGGGGCGATTTGGAACAGTCAGTCAGCCTACTCAGCATGTTTTTGAACTGTTGGAGGAAACCAAACTAACCAGAGGAAACCTATTCATGCAAAGGGACAACAAGCAAACTCCACAGAGAAGTGCCCAAGTCCGGGAATCGAACCCAAGACCTTAGTGTGAGGCAGACACTACAAAAAAAAGTTTGATGTAAGAAGTCCTGGGTCAGTCCTTCCAACCCTGTCCTTATGATCTCTGGTCAAAATGAAGCAAAAGTACTCAAGGACTTGCTAAACATCATGTCACCACTCATCTCTCTCTCTCTCTCTCTCTCTCTCTCTCTCTCTCTCAAATCCTTAAAACGAAGATCATACCTGAATATGACGACAAAAACCTGGATGGTCCAAAATGAGATAGCAGTTGTTCCACAGCCATGATGAAAGAAAGGATGGAACGAGCTCCAGTAAAAAGAAAGCTTTCCCAGAATCTTTGCTCAAGCTGACATGGCCCAGAGTGAGAGAATAGAGAGAGAGAGCGAGAGAGAGAGAGAGAGAGAGAGAGAGAGAGAGAGAGTGGGGGTTGGAGGGGTAGTTTAAACCCACCCCTCTCAATAGCCCTACACAGGAAACAATAGAGTAACCCAGCAGGCGTGTGCTGGCTGTAGAGCGAACAGGCCAGCCCACATATCGCTGGCCCCACTCCTGATTGACAGGCAGATACCTGAGAGCAGCTCGGTCTGCTTATTTATTTGGATTTGTAGCGGTGAGGTTTAATCTATGACACAGAATCCTTGGTGACACTGCATCACAATACATCGTGTGGAGCGTTATGGGCACATGCACAGTCCATGTTTTTTGTTACTTGTTGTTTTAAAATGCTGCAAAAATCAACATAAATGTTAGAAAAGCTGTTCCGTGTCCTGAGCCCGAGATCCAGCTTGTCTTCCAGCACATCTGTGGAGATGTCCGCATTCGCTCAGTTTGTTTAGGAGATAAGCTAATCAGAAGACAAGCGCCGGAATCTTACACTGAAGCACTGACCTTGCACAACAAAGTGGAATCAACTGAAACGGAGCCGAATCCGAGATATCCGGCCCGACGGACGAGACGTCACACGGACGAATCGACAGTAACGACAGTAATCAGTAGCAGAATTGTAAAAGGGTTAAAGAATGGTGGGGCTGATCATGGGTGGTGTAGTGGTGAGCACATCCACTCCACAGCAAGAAGACCATGGGTTTGAGCCCCTGCCTTGGCTATTTCTGTGTGGCTCGTGCATTTACATTTTACATTTTTACACAACTGAGGGTCAAGCGCTGCACTCGAGAGTCTAACACTGACAGCTTGGTGATACTGGGTTTGAACCACCAAGCACCAGATTAGAAACCCACAGCCTTAACCACTGAGCCACCACTGCATGTCCTATTTGCATGGGTTTCATTCAGATGGTTTCCTTCCACAGGCTAAAGACATGCACATTAAGCCAATTGGCACTTCCTAGTGGCTGTGTTCTGACCCTGTGATGGACGGGTGAGCTGTTCAGGGTGTACTGAGGTGTTGGCTGAGATGGGCGCCGGCTTTGCACTAACCTTAATAGAATTACAGTAAGATGTCACATTGATATATATGATAGTGCATACTACGTAGGAACAGTGAGCTCAGATTGGCTGTCTAAGAATAGGTAATAATTTCCAGCTTCCCAACGATCAGGTTGAAAAACAACAACAAACACATTTAGTAAAAATTTGTTTAGCTATTGGGTTCCCGAGTAGTAAATTTGTCCCTAGAGGCCTGTAAAGATCAGTGAAGCTTGATGTCCACTGAAACGAATGAAACACTCAGGTCCCTGAAGGGACAGGTCTGGTCAGGTCAGGTCAGAGTGATGAAAGGCTACAGGAGTTGATTTATCGTTGCTGAGTCATTCAGCTTGAAATGAATGATGCCACCTCTCATTAAAGCTCGTAAAGCGTTGGCCAGAGGAACCTGACACCATACTTAACATAGCTCATGGTCGCTCATGCCCCAAGTTCACAACTGTACCTCTCAAACCCCAACATAAACTCTTCCTAGCCTCCCTCACTAGCACTCTAGCACTGACTGACTAGTACATGGACTGGAAAAAAATTGGGAAGATTTATACCTTAATAAAACTTTCAGAAGCTTCACTTTTAAATTTTTACAAAACTCTAAGTGCTAAACATGCGAAGTCAAATCAGCATGACGACAGCTGCTAATTTCACCCTGTATCACCCACACTGATAAAATATCTATGCTAAGTAACACACTTGTACGATAATACACAGGTACCAGATACATTTATTTATTTATCTATCTATTTATTTATTTATTAAAGCATTACTAAGTTATTGAAAGTTAATGTATGCTAGCGTGTTTAAACAGGCTAAGTATCTAGCGCAGCATGTACAGAGTGTTTAATATGTTTGTATATAGCTATAAAAGTTATTAAACGGTTTAATAAGGTGTAAGTGTGGCATGTGGTAGTAATTTGACTGTTGAACCCTTTCCCTTTGTCAAAATGCTGATTAATTTGTAAAAAGAGAGCCAGCACTAAAATAGCACCAAGTCGCATCAGGATGTGCTTAATAATACAAAATACAGTAGGCCGTTGACCATTCGTGGTTCAGCGCTTGCACCCCAGCATACTCGTGGATCGGCACCAAACCCGGCAGTAACTGGCACGTGAGATTCAAATGTAGCCAATGGCTGAAAGCATTTGTTTCTCAGTCCTGCTGATTGATGTAGATGATGTGTACACCTCTTTCTTTTCTTCTTCTTTGCACACATGTCATCAACATAACTGCTTGAATTGTGAATGCACTTTTTTTTTTTCTTGTGTTTTCAATGATTATTTAAGCCCTATCATGCCACTCAAATGCCCTGCATCTTCTCTGTCTTCTGGTAAGGTGCCTAAGCACTTTATAAATATTCATCACAGTACAAAATTAAAAAGGTTTTACTTAATCATTACTATATTTAACCTCATTAGTCCTGTACTAAGGAGTAAGACTGTCATACACAGGGTTTCACTTCCACGTTAACAATTTGCCCATGTAATATGATACATAGGGCAGTGGTGTTCTAGTGGTATAGGGCGCTGGATCGCCGATCCTAAGGTTGGGGGTTCGAGTCCCCACAGGGTTGTCACTGTCCCCCCCAGTGCAGCTAACTGGGTTAGCAAAGGCGGGCCATGTCTGTCACTGTCTATGGTGAGAGGTTGATGTAAAAGAACCATTGCTGACTTTCGTAAAGAGGAGCTGCAAAGCCGTCAGCGTGTTTCTACGACCTGGAGAGGGATGGGCACCGCCAGGCCAAATCAGCCCAAGTCTTGCCATGAAGGTGCCCCAACGACATGCCTGGATGTTAAGGAAGAAGTGAATATGATACATAGGATTTTAAAACCGCGTCAATAACTCTCTGATTTTTTTGATCCGCGGGAAGGGCTGGACCCGAACCATTGCGAAAAACGGGAGCCTACTGTAATGTCTAGCGGTTATAGTTTTCACTTGTTCACTTCTTGCAAATGATGCTCAGGGTCTGACTGCTGCTATAATCGGAGCTACAGTGTTTCATTTCACAACCCTGTCACCACCTGGGTGTGGACTTCTGACCCAGCTCCCTCATTGTGGACTGACATCAAACAGTAAGTCTGCTATATTTGGTGCGTAACGCTAGGAATGGGATCCGAACCGCTCAGCTTCGCTGTCAGTTTCTGGGATGCCAAGGTCTTTTCCAGCCATCAGGAGATGTCACCATACGGACATCGTCATCCCCGGCAGCTCAGTGAGAAGCTACTGTAGAGGACGGGCTGTTATTTCAGGACCTCTGGGTTTTTTTATAAAGTTTTGTATAAAACGAGATGAGATGTGTGAATCATCTGTATTAAATCGGGGAAATTAAATTTGTGCATGCCACCTGCTACAGCCTGCTGAGTAAACTCAACAAAACAAAACAAAAGATTA
>CM045735.1:63169748-63174748 GCA_024760905.1 Plotosus lineatus | reverse complement strand
TCACCATCATCATCATCATTGTCACCTTTATCAACATCACCATCATCCCCAACAACTTCATCAATATCATCGCCATCATTATCACCATCATCATCATCATCACCACCAACATCATCATCAAAATTGTCATCACCGTCATCATTACCATCATCATCGTTGTCATCATCACCATAATTATCATCATGAACATCAGGAAACCGGATCCAGATGAAATACATACAAGCTACACACAGAAATTCCCTCACTGAACCTGAGATCCCATTGGGGCTGTAACACGTATTACTAATCATGAGTATTGGTTTTCCAATCAACTTTTCATACTGGAATGTGGTCAGCACGGGTATGATGTCATTTCCATCTCTAGTTTTGGACTTCTCAGGTGAACAGGGTGCAAGATTAGCATGTTCAAGATGTCTCACAAGGCCAATGAAGATAGAACAACCGACTCCCGTTATGAATTCTTGTGCTTTGGCAATGAACGACACAGCGTTAAATCCCCCACCAGGTTAATTATCATGCTAACACGGTTCTGAAATCTCTTGTGCCCCTGATGAGCAGCATTTTTCTGCCAGCAGGAAGAAGCTGATAATGATTAGCATGCAATGTTTCTCACGGTTTCTCATGCAGCAGTCAGTTTTTCTCTGTAAAACATTCTCAAGTTAAAATCTCATTATGTGGAGAAGAGTTTTTTTGATAATCAAGCAGGGCAGTTAAGAACGGAAAGTTTGACAGAGGCGATCCAGAACTACAGTGAAGTCTCGTCTCTCAGCGGCTCACCGTTCCCGCTCAAATTACAATTTTCGTTGTAGGAGAGATTATTTAAAATCTCCGGCTGTTAAAGATGAATTTTACTGGCGGCTGTTATAGAAAATGGGGGGAATGGATCATTACTGGGCTGCTGAGCTGCGTAGAAAAATGGAGTCAGTCAGTGAAAGTCTGGTTTAAATTTTTCGATCAGCAGCTTCAGGGTCTCAGACAGAAACCATTAATGATGAACCAGAAAGAGCAAAGAGCCACAAGGGGGCAGAGTAGAGGTGCGATTGCCTTTTATTAATTCATTCATCAGCCAAATCACTGAATTCTAATGAGGGTCAGCTGACTCTGGGTGAGGGCAGGGTACACCCTGAACAGTCCACTAAACTATCAAAGATCCAACACACACACACACACACACACACACACACACACACACACAACCATGCACGCTGAAACCTACGGATGATTTGGAACAGCCAGTCAGCCCAAATCAGCCTAATGTGTATGCTTGTAGCTGTTTGAAGGAAACTGGACTACTGTATCTGGAGGAGGGAAACCCATTCGAGCACAAAGGAGAACATGCAAACTCCACACAGAGAAGGTGCAAATTGAGCCGCTAATTATTTCCATATCTCAGCCGGGGCAGTGGTGACCTGGTGGTATAGGGCGTTGGATCGCTGATCCAAAGGTTTGATTCCCACTCTCCACAAGGTTGTCACTGTCCTCCCAGTGCAGCGAACTGGGTTATCAAAGGCGGGCCATGTCTCTCACTGGTCTATGGTGAGAGGTTGATATAAAAGAACCATTGCTGACTTTGGTAAAGAGGAGCTGCAAAGCCGTCAGCGTGTTTCTGTCCCTCACTAAAGGGTTGTGTCAGGAAGGGCATCCGACCTAAAAACCTGTGAACCAAATCAATCGTGCGAATCGGATGAGTCGTTGTGGCGACCCCTGAGAAAGGGAAAAAGCCGAAAGGAAAAGAAGAAGCCGCAGTTGCTCTGTCCCTCCGTGCTGCAGTTTTGAGCTGAAACATTTCTTCCTCTGGCTCTCAAAAACTAATAACGCTCAGGAATGATATAAACTGAACACTTAGACTGAATCAGTATTCATTTACAGCTCCCAGTTTCTCATTAAGCAAGTAAAGGTCAAGAAATTCCAGCGCTGAAAATGACGTGACATTTTTCTTTCTAAATGAAATGATGTGTTCCGGAAACTCGGTGCGCTGAACATCCTTCAGTTTCTCTGTTCTAATAAATGCTTCTGTGATCAACACCAATTAATCCGATGACTTTACACCCTCGACATACTTACACTTTGCATTAGCATGTGGTGGCTCGTTTGTTAATGTTATGCTAATGTACTGCAGCCAGAGGACAACTTTCTCATCACCGAGAACAATAAAGTTCTTTATATCTCCAGGTGAGTATTTCCATTTCCAGGTTTTCCGTAATTAAACGTTTATTTAACATTTATAGTAATAAACTCCTGCGATGGTATAATTCCAAAGGAAATGTTAATTTTTTCAAACTGAGAATCATATCCAGTATGAATGACTCCAACTGCAAATCAAAACAGATTCAACAAATGCAAACTTGTTGATGGTTTTCAGCAAGAAGATATTTATGTGACATTTTTGGAAGGAGTCTCCAGTGTTCGAGGTTTATACCCACGAAACGTAAAGCTGTAACAAGTCACGAATCAAATTTGAATCAAAGAATTGACTCAGAAATCACAGAATTGAATCTAGTATTAAAGAACTGAGTCAGGAATCAAATAATTGAATCAGGAATCGGAGAATCCAGGCAGGAATCAAAGTAGGAAATATCCTTGAAATCATAATCATCCCAGGAATAAAAAAAATAATAATAAAAGCAAAGCTAAAAGCTTAGGAGCAGGGTTTAAGCTATTTTATCACGGTGTGGATGGGAAGAGAAATGGAGTCGGA
This sequence comes from Plotosus lineatus, assembly GCA_024760905.1. NCBI lineage: Eukaryota > Metazoa > Chordata > Actinopteri > Siluriformes > Plotosidae > Plotosus > Plotosus lineatus. Next base: position 63,172,050 of record CM045735.1, on the reverse strand, counting down.
GTCATCTTGAAGGAGGAGTTTGTCAGGAATGTTCTAAAAGTGAAAAGAGTGTCAGACAGAGTGATGAATCTCAAGTTAGAAATTGAAGGTGTAATGCTCAATGTTGTTAGTGCTTATGCCCCACAGGCAGGATGTGAGCTTGAAGAGAACGAGAGATTCTGGAGTGAGGTCGATGAAGTGATGCAGAGTACCCCAGAGGTGAAAGAGTGGTCATAGGTGCAGACTTCAATGGACATGTTGGGGCAGGCAACAGAGGGACGAGGAAGTGATGGGCAGGTTTGGTATCCAGGACAGGAACGCAGAAGGACAGATGTTGATAGATTTTGCAAAAGGATGAAATGGCTGTGGTGAATACTTTCTTTGAGAAGAAACAGGAGCATAGGGTGACTTATGAAAGCGGAGGTAGGCGCACACAGGTAGACTACATCTTGTGTAGGCGATGTAATTTGAAGGAAGTCAGTGACTGCAAAGTCATCGTGGGTGAGAGCGTTGCCAAACAGCATAGGATGGTGGTGTGCAGGATGACTCTGATGGTGAGAAAGGTGAAAAAGGCAAAGGCAGAGCAGAAGACAAAGTGGTGGAAGCTGAAAAAAGGAAGAGTGTCGTGTTGTCTTCAAGGAGGAGTTGAAACAGGCTTTGGGTGGCCAGGAAGTGCTTCCAAATGACTGGACAACCACAGCAAATGTGATCAGGGACACAGGTAGGAGAGTACTTGGTGTGTCCTCTGGAAGGAAAGTAGATAAGGAGACTTGGTGGTGGAATGAGGAAGTGCAGGAGTGTGTACAAAGGAAGAGGTTAGCCAAGAAGAAGTGGGACATTGAGAGGACCGAAGAGAGTAAACAGGAGTACAGGGAGACACAGCGTAAGGCAAAAGTAGCAGTGGCTAAGGCCAAACAGAGGGCATATGATGACTTGTATGATAGGTTGGATAGTAAAGAGGGAGTAAATGATTTATACAGGTTGGCACAGCAGAGAAATAGAGATGGAAAGGACATGCAGCAAGTTAGATTGATAAAGGACAGAGAGGGAACTCTATTGACTGATGACAGAAGTGTGCTGGGAAGATGGAAAGAGTACTTTGAAGAGCTGATGAATGAGGAAAATGAGAGAGAAAAAAGAGTAGAAGAGGTAAGCGTTGAGGGGCGGGATGTAGCAAAGTTCAGTAAGGGTGAAGTGAGAAGGGCATTGAAGAGGATGAAGAATGGAAAGGCAGTTGGTCCTGATGATATACCTGTGGAGGTATGGAAGTGTCTAGGAGAGGTAGTAGATTTTCTGACAAGAACATTCAACACGGTACTAGAGAGTGAGCAGATGCCGGAGGAGTGGAGGAGAAGTGTGCTGGTGCCCATTTTTAAGAACAAAGGGAGACGTGCAGAGTTGCAGCAACCAACTACAGAGGGATAAAGTTGATGAGCCATACGATGAAGTTATGGGAAAGAATAGTGGAAGCTAGACTAGGGCAGAGGTCAGCATTTGTGAACAACAGTTTGGTTTCATGCCAGAAAGAGCACCACAGATGCAATGTTTGCCTTGAGGATGTTAATAGAGAAGTACAGAGAAGGTCAGAGGGAGCTACATTGTGCCTTTGTGGATCTGGAAAAAGCATATGACAGGGTGCCAAGAGAAGAACTGTGGTATTGCATGAGGAAGTCTGGAGTGGCAGAGAAGTATGTTAGAGTGGTGCAGGACATGTATGAGAGATGTAAGACAGTGGTGAGGTGTGCTGTCGGTGTGACCGGCAATTCAACTGGGTGGAGGTGGGACTGCATCAAGGGTCAGCTCTGAGCCCCTTCTTGTTTGCTATGGTGATGGACAGGCTGACAGACGAGGTGAGACAAGAATCTCCATGGACTATGATGTTTGCAGATGACATCGTGATCTGTAGTGAGAGCAGAGAACAAGTGCAGGAAAATCTCGAGAGGTGGAGGTATGCCCTGAAAAGGAGGGGAATGAAGGTTAGCCTCAGAAAATCAGAATACATGTGTGTGAATGAGAAGGACCCAGGAGGAACGGTGATGTTACAGGGAGCAGAGATAACGAAGGTGGAGGATTTTAAGTACTTAGGCTCAACAATCAGAGCAATGGAGAGTGTGGAAAAAGAGGTGAAGAAGCGTGTGCAGGCAGGCTGGAATGGTTGGAGAAAAGTATCCGGTGTGATGTGCGATAGGAGAGTGTCAGCAAGAATGAAGGGAAAAGTGTACAAGATGGTGGTGAGGCCAGCGATGTTGTATGGCTTAGAAACAGTGGCGCTGGGGAAAAGGCAGGAGGGAGAGCTGGAGGTAGCTGGAGATGAAAATGTTGA
>CM045735.1:63147248-63154748 GCA_024760905.1 Plotosus lineatus | reverse complement strand
TAAATGGGTACCAGTAAGAATATACTGGGAAGGGGACCTGCGATGGACTAGCGTCCCATCCAGGAGGAGTTGAACTCCTGGTCGCTTCACGCTACAGAAACCGGGGATAAGCACCGGCCTGATGAGCCGCTACAGCTCGGGTGTAAAAAGCCCGACGGACTTTACCAGACTGCTCTGATGGGGTTCAGTTCTCCCCTGGTTCATGGTTCTACTTTTCTCTCTTAGCTCAAACTTTTACAGTTCTAAACCAGCGCTCAGGTGCCCGCCCGCACCAGCGATGTTTTCCTGTCAGAAGATTTAGCCTGTACGCTAATCCAGGGGAACCTTTAAGTTTTCCATTGGGTTCTGGACTTATCAACTCAAGATGGACTACAGTGGTATATTTTGGAAATAAAATGGAATCAGATCCACATGTCTTTCTGAAATCATTCATTTCGTCCTGTACACGCCGCAGTGATACTTTAGTGACGTTTTCCGAGAATCGGTTATGAATGTTTCCCTTCTCTTTCTTATCACTTGATCTCAGACTTTTCCACTTTCTACCCATCACTGTTGAGCTGCCAAATTACAACACATGCACAAGATGGTTCCTCCGGTCACGCCATCGCGTTATCGTTATTGTAGACATGCGGAACCAAAACGAGACGTAGAGCAGGTGAATCAGAGAGACACTAACCCTGTGAGTTGGGGTGAAATTCACCAGGAAACTTTTACATTCATCCAGAATGAACCGATAATGGAAGATCAAACACATCCGATATTCACTCATGAATAAGCTTTGAGTTATTTGTTTCAGTAATAACGGCAGCTTTGGATTCGTTCCACTTCTCTGTAACTCCAGCATCATTTCATCTGATAGATGAATACAGTATTTCCTCTGTGAACACTTGCCCTTGAAAATTCCTGCCGAGTGCCCACTCCACGCATTTCCCTGTTCATCTTACCTGGAACGACCTCGAACAGAAACTTGCCAGCTTCATCTCCGTTGCTGGGATGCTCAGTGACACGGTTCCCCGGTAGGAAGATGGCACCCTGCAGAACACCAAAAATCTCAGTTCAGCACCGGAGAACACAAATTCTACACAAATCACCACTATATGCTACACACTAAGCGATCTTCACAGAATAATATAATATTATATTATAATTCAGAAATGCCCTGCTGGAAATGACAGGGTCACCTTTTTGCAATGCGGCCTTGTTTCCTGGTGCCACACTGAGCTTCACCATCAATGTGTTTTACTCAAAAAAGGTTTCATCCACAAGATTTTCCACCCACCAGGTTTAATTCATCACACTTAGCTCAGGAGGAAACGTGCACGAATTAGGTAAATTAGATGTTACCCAAATTGTCTGGAACAAACACTCACGCCCTTTTAAACTATAAGCTCCAGGCTGGTGTTTACAGGCTGTGTTTTTGTTTCTATTCTCAGTTCAACCCTGTACTTCCAGCAAGACAACAATATATGTATATTTATACATCATACAGTAAATACTTTCTAAAATCGGGAATGGGCATTTATCATCAACAACATCAACAACAACAACAACAACAACAACAACAGCAACGGCAGCAACAGTAACAAAAAGAACAGCAGGAATTACAGCTGCAGACACAATGACAGCAAAAAAAATAAAAGTAAAAATAAAATAAAAAAGCAAACAAAAGCAACAGTGACATCAACACCGAAGTAACAGCACAAACAGTGATCACTACAGCAGCAATAAGAAAAACAACAACAGGAACAAGTAACAGCAAAGGAAATAACTACGGAAACAACATCAACAGCAGAAACACAAACCACTACAGCAACAATAACACAAACAATTACAACAACGGTAGCCAGAGAAACAACAACAACAGCAAAATAACAGAAACAACCATCAAAAACAACAACAACAACAGCAGGTGCAAACAGTCACACTCAGAACAACAACCTGCACAACAACAACAAAATCAACAACATCCACAACAACAACAACAACAACAACAACAACATGAACATGAGCAGCAGCCCGGCCTGTGCATCTTTTGGGACGACTGGTTCTGGGTTTGAAACTCCCTGTTCTATATACACACTATTCACTATAAACAATTTTAAACTCACAAAATCACATTTTTCAGTTTTTCAATCATTTTTAATATAATTTTGTTGATATGAACTCCAGCACTGATTTGTTTGATCACAGTGCAATCACTTAGTTTCCAGCTTAAAAATAATGAAAGCTTCAGTATCTCCAACACTAAAAAAACAAACACTTATCAAGCAATGATGAAATCGTTTGCAACTTTATTTCCTTTTTTAAAAATAAAATAAAGAAGGTTTCGATTCAGCGGCTGGTCTCGGACAAATGACCTGTTTTAAAAGGTTACAATAAAATGGTAAACATCACAGGTGTGCTCTTTAGGTGAGCTGTGGATTAACTGTCCACTTCCTCAGAGCGAAGCGATCACTGTCGATGGACTGACGTCTTTTCAACGTACTTTAGGAAACTATCTTTCATTCAAAAGCTTCAGAAACTTCAAGGACACTTCAGTTTTTGAGGGAAGTTTAATACACTCTTCTTTCTCTCTGCATGTGTGTGTGTGTGTGTGTGTGTGTGTGTGTGTGTGTGTGTGTGTGCTTGTTTGTGTGTGCATATATGTGTGTGTGTGTGTGTGTGTGTGTGTGTGTGTATATGTGTGTGTGTGTGCGCACGCATGTGTTTGAGGATGAAATAAATGCAAAGTAGCCAAAAAATCAGTGCAGTGTGTATCTATATGCACTGAGAGCAGAAGACAGAACCAAAGCCATCCATCGTCAAGCCCAGGAGGAGAATCAGCGCCAGTCTCACACACATCAGCCTGACGAACTGCGGTGTGTATTAAAGGTGATAAAGTGTGTGTTATATATTCAGCTTCTGCTCGACGAGGTCTCTGAGGCTCCCTTCAATTACTCCTCAGCATTCAGCACACCGAAACCTTACCCTTTAAATCATTGCCATGGCAGAACCAGCACAACCTTCCCAATCCCCAACTTTCTCGTAATGAAAGTCTTCTCACTTCCTCTTTATTCATATTTTTTCTTTCTCTGGTTCTTTCATTGACTTTTTCATCCCCCCCCCCCCCCATTTTCTCACTGATTTAGTCACATCCGATTCCCAGCCATCAGGTATGAGCTTCCATATCACACCACCACGACCAGGAAAAACATGCACACGCCCCGTCCGGGACATGCCATGCTGTCCACCTGCGTCCTTTCTAACTGCAGTTCATGTGTATTTTGGGTCGGTCCAACAACTCGGAGGAAAGGCGCTATCCGCTCGCTTGACGAACGAGCTCACAGACGGCCGCGATCGATACGAATATAAAATACTACTGTAGTTTTCAGCTATAAAGCACTTCATGGGCTCGTGCCACATTATCTTCGCAAACGTCTTGTTGTTCAAAAGATGCAGAATATTCAGTGATACCTCGAATAATGAAGACTACTGCAGGGGGCAGAGCTTTCTCGTACAAAGTCCCACAGTAATGGAATAGCCTTCCAGTTAATGTTTGGGACTCAGGCTCAGGCTCTGTTTTTAAGACGAGGCTGAAAACTTGTCTAGTGTTGCATTTAGTTAAACGACTTTTAGTGGGTAAAGGAGCAGATCTGGGGCTCTCAGGCAGAGAGACTTCTGGGAAACTATAATGTTGGGATGCTGCCACTCCCCCCACTCTACATGCTCACCCAGGTCTGTTTGACAGTGGAGCGGCTGATTGCCCCAACGTCACAGGGTACCCTCATGTCTTCCTTCCTTCTGGTTCTCTCTCTTTTAGTGGTGTAGCCACAGCCAGTCATGCCGGAGTCCCTGCTGCGCTCAGCAATAATAAATGATTATATCTCCATTACACTATTGTATATAACCAACAACCTCCCTCTCTCGCTCTCTCTCTCTCTCTCTCTCTCTCTCTCTCTCTTTCTCTCTGTCTCACTCTCTCGGGGGTCTCATGAGGTACATATTCTCCGTCTGGTGATCCTTATCCTTCTGTTTCTAAATCCTGTGATCTGTGCTGGTGTGCTGATGGTAGCTGGAGTTCTCATCTTGGAAGCCCCTCCATCCTGCTGATGAAGATCCACATGGACTTAGATGTGCACTCAGACTGTGAACATGACTTTTTATTGCCGGTGATATAAACTCTTTCCCCCCCACAATTATTCAGGACTTGCAGTTGTGGCAAAACCAATCGACGTCATGTTGGACAGTAATGAATTGTCTGTATATGTTTTGTATCGTTCTGATTTCACCCAAGTGAGGATGGGTTTCCCCTTTTTGGACCTGGTTCCTCTCAAGGTTTCTTCCTCGCATCTACTGTGTGAGTTTTTCCTTACCCCCGTTTCCGTGGGTGATGCTCATCGGGGCTGCGTAGGGGTTGTAGAAAATGTTCAAATTCTTTTGTATTTTGTAAATTTCTACTTTTACTGTGTAAAGCTGCTTTTGCAACAAAGCCAACTGTAAAATGTGCGATACAAATAAAACTGAATAGAATCGATTGGCTGGTGATCACTGTTATTGACAGAGAAGTAAGCATATGCTGTCCTTCCCTTCTGTGAGAACTTGGACAATTAGCTCGGGTGCATGGCTGTGGCACTAACACAGATTTGAACTTGTGATCGCTGGGTTAATAGTCACTGAGACTCAAGCGTGGAAGCCGTACAGCTGAACCACCACTGACCCGAGAAAGTAACTATCTTTTAAAGTCATCGTTATCACCAGACAGCATGAAATGAAAAAGAACCATGAGAGCCTTAAAGCAGCGTTTGCTTTCAACTGGCTTAATAATGGCTGTAAGACTGCCGGACGTGCTTCCGCTCCTCTTTTTCCCAGCAACACATGCAGAGACACATTTCTGGATTTTCTGCAAAAACAAAAATAGCCATCATGCAGCAGATGGAAGATGTAAATTCTAAAGGGAATCAGGATGATGCGTCTCAGAATAGAGATGCTGTACATCACTGCGACGAGCGCAGTCACCAGAAACAACTTCACTTTGACAATAATATTCAGAAATAAACTAATATTTTCCACCAGGGCTACTTTTCTTAAATCACAAAACAACGCCAAGTATGGTGGTGCAGTGGTTAGCACGCCCACCTCACCGCTAGTATGCCCTGGGTACAAGTCCCGGGATCTCAGAGGGCATTTCTGTGTGGAGTTTGCATGTTCTCCTCGTGCTTCAGTGGGTTTCCTCTGGGTGCTCCAGCTTCCTCATACGCTCCAAAAACATGCACGTTAGAGTGACTGGCTGATCCAAATTGCCCCTTGGTGTGTGTGTGTATGTGTGTGTGTGTGTGCGTGTGTGTGTGTGTGTGCGTGCGTGTGTGTGTGTGTGTGTGTGTGTGTGTGTGTGTGTGTGTGTGTGTGCGCGCGTGTGCGTATTGTCCCTATAGTAGTCTGGTGAACTGTTCAGGGTGTACCTTGCTTTCAGTCAGCGCCAACTTAGATAGGATCCATGTGAATCGAATTGATTAAGCGGTTCGGTGAAAGAATGGAATGTGAGTTTGGTTTATTTGCTTTAGTTCTTAAGTGGACATAAAAAATATACATTAATATTGCTTAGAGAGAGAGAGAGAGAGAGAGAGAGAGAGAGAGAGAGAGAGAGAGAGAGAGAGAGAGAGAGAGAGAGCAAACCTCCCCCAAGCTGAAAAACCCAACAAACAGAAACTACACAGTACCCCCTGCTGGGCCTACTGTAATATGAATCTTCCAAAAATTATCCTAGCTCACAATGTTAAAGAATTTTTAAAAAATGTTCAAGATCCCAAATTAGATTTGAAGTAGCTCCAGAATGTAACAGAATCCACCTTGCTAAATTTTTGCGTAATAATGTTAACACACACACACACACACACACACACACACACACACACACACACACACACACACACACACACACACACACACACCAGAAGAGAAACAAAGTTTCAGCTCAATCCAAATGGCTATGTGGCTGTTGTCTCCCCTCACTGGGTTCGAAGCTGTTGACCGTCCCACATACAACTTGGCTTGTGGAATTTCACTGACCGACAGTCATCCTTAGGTTTGTGTCATCAGCCCGGACCTTCAGCCAGGCCCTCTGGGTATTTGTCCCTCTGTGGGGTTTCTAAAGAACTGTGAGAACCGGATGTTTGCTTCCAGTGATGTCGTCTCTCACAGTTACACGCACTGGTTTCCAGGGTTGGAGGAAAGCTCAGCACACCGGCAGGAATTTGCTCCTCTAGCTACAAAGATAAATGGAGCTACAGTGCAGCATGGACAGCGGATTTGTTCTGCCACTGATGTTTCCCTCTAATTACATTTGGGTCCCTGGCAGGAGGCGATGGTTCCATGGTGTGAGCTGAGCGATGGGAGTGCTCCCATTGAAGAGTGCAGCTAAGCTCGACAAGATCACAGAGCCTCTTGTCCGTTTGTTTATGGACTGCCTAGGACAGATAAGCTGGATCAGAGAGAGACCGGAGAGGGTGTGATGTGACGAGTCATGCAAAGCGACCTTGACAAATCAACTAGAAACAGCCGTGCACTCATAAAACAACATTTAAACTCGACTATGTCACTCAGTCTTAGAGGAACATTTGGGATGTTCTTCATCATAACGCCATCTCTCTGTCTTTTGAGCTCTTACTTCAGGTGAGGTATGATCCCAGCACAATCAGAAGTGTACGTGGGGTACATGTATAGTGATTGGTCAGGTACAGCACTGACAACTGCCAGAGGAGTTTGAACTGTATATGCAGTGGACTATGCGTCTATTTTCCTGAGTGTCCAGGGTGGAGGGTGAGAATAATGATGGGATATGGACTAATGGACATACAAGTGCATTTTGATGTTTAAAATTGTCCCCATGGCAACCTTGCTTACCAAAGTGACCAAATCCACAATTTCTAAAAGCCTGTCTGAAGACCTTTCATGTGAACCTGGTATCAAGTGCTTGAAAAGATCTTAGTGTACAAAGGACAAGTCGGAAGATTGTGACATACAAATGGACAGGAAAAGATAAGACATGGGACACCCCATAATAAAAATAAAAATTGTCTCTGATCAGAAGTGAATTCGAAAACAGACGAAAGCTCCAGAATTCCCATGAAGTATGAGATCCTAATAATCCAAACTTCTACAATGTCAGGATCATTTTGTTTATTTTGGTTCAGCTTACTCGAGAAGATAACAATATATAGCATTTTTGGCAGGGCAGTGGTGGCCCGGTGGTAAGGCGCCAGCTCACTGATTCTAAGGTTAGGGGTTCAAGCCCCACTGTCAACGGATTGTCACTGCTGTCCTCCCAGTGCAGCTAACTGGCTAATCAAAGGCCAACCATGTCCCTCACTGTCTGCGCTCAGAGGTTCATGTAAAAATAATCATAAAGAGGAGATGCATGGCTGTCAGTGGGTTTCTGCCCTACAATGGCCTGAAGAGCCGACCAGGGTGTACTCTACCCTTGCCCACAGTAGGCTGAGATGGCGCCAGCCGTCCTGTGATCCT
>CM045735.1:63137248-63142248 GCA_024760905.1 Plotosus lineatus | reverse complement strand
TGGAAACCGTCAGCGCTACTGGAGGGGGGAAAAAAAAACGACCAAAAGCAACTGGGATGTGTGTCCAGCTGCTCAAACCGCTCCAAAAATATTTTTCACTTGTGCTTTTGACTATTTAGAGCTGAGTCATGACTGTGAGGGTTGGGGGATTCCTGTGCCAGCATTCATCAAGCCGTGTGGAGAAGGGAAAACAAAAAGTAGCCATTAGACAGCAGGTGACGTTTTTAAGACTGGCAGAAGTGTTTAATAAACAGATCCATTAAAAATGGTGTGCAGACTTGATCTTGTAAAGGAGATGTTTATGGAGTAGATATGAAAGGAGTCTCCAGTGTTAGATGTACAGCTGTTCTGTAACTCCAATCTCACATGTTTTTTCTATAATATACATATTTAAAATATATACAGTGGTACCTCACCTTATGATAGTCCAAGAATACGAAAAATCCAGGTTACGAAAAACATTTTCCTAATTTTTTTGCCTCTGAAGATGAAACAAGTTCTCCTTACAAAACATGCCATTCAAACGTTCAAACAACGCACGACTTGCTCTCCCACTGACTACATGTCCCAACATCCCGCCCCACTGGCCTCCCATTGGCTATCCCCCAGCATCCCACCCCACTGGCCTCCCAGTGGCTAGGAGGGATGACGCAGCTCCCTATCATTGGCTATTATGGAACTGCATCTCACATAATGCTTTTCGTGTAAAGGCGTTACTGGCTTTTAACCTTCCATAAACATTTGTAAGATTATAACTCTGATAAGAAGACATGGTCAACACACGTGCACACACACACACACACACACACACACACACACACACACACGCACGCACATGCGTGCAGTGCAAGTGAAAAGAAGAAATGGGCTCGTGGCATGCGGTTGAGTGATATCGCAAAGGAATATGGCCAAACCTGGCTACCATCAGTATGATATTGAAGCAGAAGGAAAGCAATTTTTTTCTTCAGATATCCAACTTTTCCAGAAATAAATGTGAGTTATACCTCTGATGTTTTTTCCATTCTGTCTCATAGATTGGTCCTTCCTGTATATGCACATGTCCTTCCTGTAATATTCCCAGTGATGTATAATGTTCTTCTGCAGATCTTCTTCTTTTCTTCTTCTTTTCCTTTCAGCTGTTCCCTTCAGGGGTCGCCACAGCAAATCATCTGCCTCCATCTCACCCTGTCCTCTGCATCTTCTTCTCTTACTCCAACAACCTTCATGTCTTCCTTCACCACATCCATAAATTTCCTCTTTGGTCTTCCTCTAGGCCTTCTGCCTCGTAGTTCTGACCTCAGCATCCTACTGCCAATATATTCACTATCCCTCCTCTGTACATGTCCAAACCATCTCAATCTAGCCTCTCTGACTTTGTCTCCAAAACCTCTTACATGTGCTGTCCCTCTGATGTACTCATTCCTGATCCTATCCATCCTCGTTACTCCCAAAGAGAACCTCAACATTTTCATCTCTGCTACCTCCAGCTCTGCCTCCTGTCTTTTCCCCAGGGCCACTGTTTCTAAATCATACAACATCACTGGCCTCAACACCGTCTTGTACACTTTTCCTTTCATTCTTGCCGATACCCTCCTATCACACATCACACCGGACACTTTTCTCCATCCATTCCAACCTGCCTGCAACACGCTTCTTCACCTCTTTTCCACACTCTCCATTGCTCTGGATTGTTGAGCCTAAGTACTTAAAATCCTCCACCTTCTTTATCTCTGCTCCCTGTAACCTCACCGTTCCTCTTGGGTCCTTGTCGTTCACACACATGTGATTCTCACACATTCTGATTTACTGAGGCTAACCTTCATTCCCCTCCTTTCCAGGGCATACTTCCTCCTCTCTAGATTTTCCTGCACTTGTTCTCTGCTCTCACTACAGATCACAATGTCATCTACAAACATTATAGTCCATGGGGAATCTAGTCTAACCTCATCTGTCAGCCTGTCTATCACCATAACAAACAAGAAGGGGCTCAGAGCTGATCCTCGATGCAGTCCCACCTCAACCTTGAATTCTTCGGTCATGCCGACAGCACACCTCACCACTGTCTTACATCTCTCATACATGTCCTGCACCACTCCGACATACTTCTCTGCCACTACAGACTTCCTCATGCAATACCACAGTTCTTCTCTTGGCACCCTGTCTTATGCTCTCTCCCTCCTTACTGTCCAACCTATCATACCATACCAAGCCTGCCCATCACTTCCTCGTCCCCTCTGTTGCCTGCACCAACATATCCATTGAAGTCTGCACCAGTGACCACTCTTTCACCTCTGGGGGTACTCTGCATCACTTCATCTAACTCACTCCAGAATCTCTCCTTCTCTTCTCGCTCACATCCTGCCTGTGGGGCATAAGCACTAACAACATTGAACATCACGCCTTCAATTTCTAACTTGAGATTCATCACTCTGTCTGACACTCTTTTCACTTCTAGAACATTCCTGACCAACCCCTCCTTCAAGATGACTCCTACTCCATTTCTCTTCCCATCCACACCATGATAAAACAGTTTAAACCCTGATCCTAAGCTTCTAGCCTTGCTACCTTTCCACCTGGTCTCCTGAACACACAGTATGTCCACCTTCCTCCTCTGCATCATGTCAGCCAGCTCTCTATCTTTTCCTGTCATAGTTCCAACATTCAAAGTCCCTACTCTCAGTCCTAGACTCATGCCTTTCCTCTTCTCTCTCTGCCCACGGACACGCCTCCCGCCTCTCCTTCTTTGATGAACAGTAGTCCAATTTCCACCAGCACCCTGTTGGTTAACAGCACTGATGGCAGTCATTGTTAACCCGGGCCTCGACCGATCCGGTATGAAGGTAATATTTGTGATTTGCACGATAAAGATAAAGTTTGTCTTTGTTTTTAACATCGGATGCCCTTCCTGATACAACCCTCTGCATTTATCTGGGCTTGGGACCATCATGAGGGAGAAACACTGGTTTGCCCCCCACCCCCGTCAACACAAGGTCAATCTCTCAACACCGCCTCCATTGCTCTGGGTCTGGAATCAGCGCACCATATGCATGTGTGTGTGTGTGTGTGTGTGTGTGTGTGTGTGTGTGTGTGTGTGTGTGTGTGTGTGTGTGAGTAAGTATCTGACTCACCAGTGCCTTGCTCTCATCCTCATCTTTATAATAATACAATTGTTCTCCTCGCAGCACAAACCAGCGTGAGTGCCATGTTTTGACGAAGCCGCCCTGCTTCCTGAGCCAACCACAGCGCAGCACCTTTTGCTGAGGGATGATGCTCACGGTGCAGGCCTGCTCCTCCATCTCCTCAACTCCACTGCGCTGTTACACACTTACACACTATAAAACAGACAGACAGAGAGAGAGAGAGAGAGAGAGAGAGAGAGAGAGAGAGAGAGAGAGAGAGAGAGAGAAATCCATATGGAAATGAAGATGTATCAATGTGACTGTACGCCACACACACACACACACACACACACACACACACACACACACACACACACATAACAGGAAACTCATTAAAGCTCATGTCTGGGCCATTGAGGAAACCTGTTTGAACATTAAACTAAATAACTGCTTTCTACTGTACATTCTGGAATAGCGCGCGCACACACACACCGTAAATATCCTAATATATGATCATATAAAATTTTATAGCTATCATAATCATATAAGTTGTAGAACTGGCTGCAAGTATGAAATAAATAATATTTGTGCTATAATCCAGAAATTCTGTAGCATGCAGCTGCATAGAATATCTAAAGTGATTCTCAGCACAGCAGGAGCAGAAGTAGGGATGAGTACTGTTTATTATCTTGGGATTTGCGACGTTATCCCAAACATAATGTCTCTTGTCATGTTTTTAGAGTTTGGTGGTTTTGAGGTAAATCTCTGTCTGACTTTCTTTTTCTTACGTTTGTAACACATGCCAAAAAATTAATTCTTCTTAGAGTTTGACTTTGAAAAGAATCCTGGATAGGACATATAATCTGGGTGGATTAGACACCCAAGGATCTGCACCTGCGCTCTGAAGATACATTTGAATTAGCTACAGAGTGTGAATAAACCACGGACACCTCCATGTTTGTCCTGTTGTTAGCAATGTGCTGATGAGATGTAGGAAACTCTGGGTTTTTCCAGTTAAATGTGACCACACCCATGACCACACCTATGCAGAAATTTTCACCAAGTCTGTTGGGTACACTACCCTACCTGAGTGTCAGAGTTGATTTGATTTTAAAATGCCTGGGTCAAAGGTCAACATCAAAAGCAATGTCACAAAGTTTTGGAAATGGACATTTCCCATGTTGAATTGAAAACGTTTCTATCAACCTGAAGTAGACTTGTAGTGCAATCAGAGACATATTACAGCTTTAAAGTCCCTGGATTTTGAGTGCTTATGACTTCTAAAATGTTGAACGTGCTGATAGATATGTTAATGAGAAACCATAAGCTCTTTCAAATGAGACGATCACCTTTGACCCCGAGTGACCTTGAAAAGGTCAAACCCCAGCCATCTTGTAATTCTAATTAGATCAGTTCTACACAGCATAAATCATACTGTACGAGGACGACCCCATTTGGATTGCAGCCTACCCCAGGAGGCAGAGCAAGTCATGTTACCTCATCTCAAATCATCAGAGTGATGTTAGCGTGCATGCGGCTGCCTACAGATGTGTTGACAGATCAGACCATGTTCTTCTGGTGTTCCTTCAAATGACCGCAAAGAAAAGTTCACAGAAGTTTGTATGACAAACTTTAAAACCAAATGTAAATAAACTGCAACCTGCTCACGGAACGGATTTAATGGAAACAATACAGTGATTATCCCTCATTAAACAGTCAGCGCAGATGTGCTTCCACATAGACAATGATACTGGAGTCAAACATAGGTCTGTGTGTGTGTGTGTGTGTGTGTGTGTGTGTTTGAGTGACTGAGTGTGTGTGTGTGTGTGTGTGTGTGTGTGTGTGTGTGTGTGTGTGTGTGTGTGTGTGTGTGTTTGAGTG
>CM045735.1:63107248-63134748 GCA_024760905.1 Plotosus lineatus | reverse complement strand
GAGGCAGGTTTGGGACTGAAAAGTGTCTGGTGCCATTCCCAGATCGGCACGAAAAATATATGGTGGTGGGGACCGTCCCCTTAATCCAGCTTCATGGCTCACGTGCCTTTGAACAAGGTGCTAGCTCTACATATGTGTGGTCACTCTGAGTGGATTGTTTATGCAAAATTTATTTCTGAATAATTATTAAATCAGTCCACTATGCCGGTGGTGTAATGGTTAGTACCACTGTTTCATAGCAAGAAGGTCCTGGGTTCAATTCCCCAGGCTCAGTGAAGGTGGTTCTACATAGATTTTTTGTGTGTGTTTGCTCCATGCCTGAGTGGGTTCTATACAAATATTCTGGTTTCCTCCTAAAGTCAAAAACATGTATAGTAGGTGAACTGCTGTTCCAGGTTGTTTATATGAATGTGTGTGTGTGTGTGTGTGTGTGTGTGTGTGTGTGTGTGTTGGCCTTGCTATGCTCTGGTAACCTGGTTGGGTTGTATCCCACCTTCGCTCAGAGTCAGCTGAAACAGGCTCTACCTCCACTGCGACTCAGGATTTAATGGCTCGGTAAATAAGCGAACTGGTGAAAAGAATCAATCATTAATTGTAGAATGTACAAACATTTGTACACCCCACCCATTATGTGTATTTCAGAAAATAGCTAGAAGTTTTAAATTTTATGGTCTTTTTTTTGTTTTTGTTTCACTAAGTAAAATTTCTGACTCCTCAGTCCGGTTTTAGTCTTCAGTTCATCAGCATTAATCCTAATTCTACAGTTTTACATCATCATAAGAAGCTTTTTCTGCCAAACTGAATTACTGTTCAGTGCGATCTCTCTCTCTCTCTCTCTCTCTCTCTCTCTCTCTCTCGCTCTCTCTCTCTCTTTCTCTGTCTTGCTCACACACACACACACACACACACACAATGTCTTTTTTTATTCATTTTCTAAAACACTTAATCCTAATTTGGGTCATGAGGTGACTGGTGCCCATCTCAGCTGATGCTGGGCACGGGTGGGGAACACCCTAAACAATTTGCCAGGCCATTTCAGGGCAAACACACATAACCGGTCACACTCACAGCAGTCAGTCTGTGTACGATGCATGTTTTTTGACTGTAGTAGGAAACGGCGTACCCGGAAGAAATCTACAAAACAAGAGAAAAACATGCAAACTCATCAAAGAAATGCCCTGAGCTCAGGAATTGAACCCGCTAGCTTCTTTCTGTGGGGTGAACATGCTCAGCACTGAACATCCCCAAAGGAATGCAATGAAAAATTAAAATAGAAGAAGATATTTGAAAATATGAAATATATGAAACAATAATAATATCATAACTTGTGACCAGGAAGAAAATAAAGCTGTGATCTTTATAAACTCATTGGCAGTGGTAGCCTGGTGGTAAAAGGTGCTGGATCGCTGATCCTAAGGTTGGGGGTTCAAGTCCCCACAAGGTTGTCACTGTCACCCCAGTGCAGCTAACTGGGTTATCAAAGGCGGGCCATGTCTGTCACTGTCTATGGTGAGAGGTTGATGTAAAAGAACCGTTGCTGACTTTCGTAAAGAGGAGCTGCAAAGTCGTCAGCGTGTTTCTGTCCCTTGCTAAAAAGGGTTGTGACAGGAAGGGCATCCGACGTAAAAACCTCTGAACCGAATCAATCGTGCAAATCATTAATATGATTTCCATGAAGATGGAGGTAGATGATTCACTCTGGCAACCCCTGAAAAAAGGGAACAGCCAAAAGGAAAAGAAGATCTTTATGAACTCCATCCATCAGCGATCAGCATCTGAGCTGACTTCTGTCCTGTTTACTGCTTTAAGAACCCCCTGAGACCGAGGTATGGAGATGACCGCACACTTAAGTCCCAAATGAAGAAGTGAAAAAGGAAATGATAGTTTTCTTCATGTCATGACATCCAAAACTGTGAGGATAATGTACACTGTTAAAGCACAACTCGGCTGGTGTGAAGGAGAAATTTCTCATCAATTAGATACAGGGGGAAAAATAAATAAAATTAATAAAATAAATAACGAAAGTGGGCAAACAAAATATTATGCAAAAAACAAAACTTTTCCAAATTGAAATATTTGTGATAATAATAATAATAATAATAATAATAATAATAATAATAATAATCATCATCATCATCATCATCAACCATTCGTAATCCTGCTATGGTCATGGGGAGTCTACAGCCTATCTCAGCCATTTTTGGTGACGGTACACCCTGAACAGCTGGGCACGCCATAAGAGGGCAACGCACACATCCTATCACACTCACACTTCAGCATAGAGGCAATATGGAACAGAGAATTAGCCTAATGTGTATGTCTTTGGAATGTGGAGGAAAAACGGAGAACCCAGAAGAAACCCACACAAGTGTCGCGAAAACATGCAAACGCCACACAGTACTGTAATACCTTCACCGAGCCCCCAGACTTGAAACCACAGTCTTCTGGCTGTTAGGCAGACATGCTAAGCACTTTATTATGGTGCACCTAATAATAATAATAATAATAATAATAATAATAATAATTATTATTATTATTATTATAATAATATGGAAAATAAACACTAAAAAACTAAAAAAGAAATGCAAAAATAATAACAAATTTAAAAAGATTTTAAAACTATTGGGCAAAAGTAAACATACAATAGATGATTGTTACTACAAAAAAATAGCAAATGTAAATTAATAATAATAGCGTTCGAAACATTACATGAGAAAACCGTGAAGGGTCAAGATCTCAAACACACAGTTCACCATCCAGCTGTTCGTTTTTTATCTGCGTACGCTGTTTGATTACTCAGCATATTTACTCTCTGCATGGGAAAATCAGCAGCCCTGCACCCAAATTCAACGCTGCTGTTTGACCCTGGCTTTTGTTTGGGCTTTTAACTGCATGGAATTCATCAACATCATTTCACGGCTAACTCAGACTCACGAAAACATTAATACGCATTATATAATTGAGAACGTAAAAATAGAAATACTTTTGATTAGCTACAATACAATCTCTCTAACATTACATTTTTGTAACCTCAGTAAAAAACATTATTTAAGACAGACTGAAATCTCAGCTGTGTGTGTGACGTTAGCTTTGCTAGCACTGTTAGCTTTGTTGGATTGCTCAGTCGACTGTATTTGTTCAAGGATTTGGAATGTTCGTGACCGACCGTGTGCCCTAAAAACAAAGGACTTCAAACTTCTACAATAAAATACTTCCAGTCTATGAAAAAATATGTCAAATAATTTGCAGTATTTTTAAGTTTGTCTTTCCAGCCTTTTTAATGGATTAGCTTTTAGAACAATCCTGTGGGGCGTGCTCCAAGAGTACGGCGTTCTGGACCCGTTGCTACGGGCCATTCAGTCGCTGTATCACCGGAGCCAGAGTTTGGTCCGTATTGGCAATAACAGGTCGAATTCGTTTCCGGTGGGAGTTGGAGTCCGCCAAGGCTGTCCTTTGTCACCGATTCTGTTCATAATTTTTATGGACAGAATTTCTAGGCGCAGTCGAGGCGATGAGGGGTTCTGGTTTGGTGGCCATCGGATCTCATCTCTGCTTTTTGCGGATGATGTTGTCCTTTTGGATTCATCAAGTCGGGACCGCCAGCTCTCATTGGAGCGATTCGCAGCCGAGTGCAAAGCAGCCGGGATGAAGATCAGTACCTCCAAGTCTGAGGCCATGGTTCTCATCGGACAAGGGTGGAATGCACCCTCCGGGTCGGGAATGAGGTCCTGAGTGGAGGAGTTTAAGTATCTTGGGGTCTTGTTCATGAGTGAGGGAAGGATGGAGCAGGAGATCAACAGACGGATCGCTGCAGCCTCTGCTGTTAAGCGGAGCCTGTACCGGTCCGTCGTGGTGAAGAAGGAGCTGAGCCGCAAGGTGAAGCTCTCAATTTACCAGTTGATCTACGTTCCAACCCTCACCTATGGTCACGAGATTCGGGCAGTGACCGAAAGAACAAGATCGTGGATACAAGCGACTGAAATGAGCTTCCTTCACCGGGTGGCGGGGTTCTCCCTTAGAGATAAGGTAAGAAGCTCTACCATCCATGGGGAGCTCGGAGTAGATCCGCTGCTCCTCTGCATTGAGAGGGGCCAGTTGAGGTGGCACGGGCATCTGGTCAGAATGCCTCCCGGACACCTCCCTGGTGTGGTGTTTCGGGCATGTCCAACCGGGAAGAGACCCCGGAGTCGACCTACAACATGCTGGAGGGACTATATCTCTCGGCTTGTCTGTGACCGCCTCGCTGTCCCCCTGGGAGAGTTGGGGGAAGTGGCTGGGAAAAGGGACATCTGGACCTCTTTGCTTAGGTTGCTGCCCCCGCGACTCGACCATGGACTTAGCGGATGATGATGATGATGATGATGAGCTTTTAGTTTAAGATTATTGCTAGAACTAAAATCTGATCACAGTAAAATAGTGACATTTTTTGACTGAAAAAAAAAAATCTATTCACAAACTGAGTTTTATAAATTGGAATACTTTTCAAGTAAAACACATAAATACACTTGACATTCTATCTAAAAGGCAAAAAATACGGAGCACCTTTCTGGTTTTGCCAATTTTCTGGTTTTCTTTCTTTCAGCTTTTTCCCTTTTCTCGGGAGTCGCCACAGTCAATCATCTGATTCGCATATTTGATTTGGTTCATAGGTTTTTACGTCGGATGCCCTTCCTGTCACAACCCTTTAACAAGGGACAGAAACACGCTGACAGCTTTGCGGCTCCTCTTTAAGAAAGTCAGCAATGGTTCTTTTACATCAACCTCTCACCATAGACAATGAGAGACATGGCCGGCTTTTGCTAAACCAGTTATCTGAACTGGGGGGGACAGTGACAGCGATCCTGCGCCCTACAAGACCACCACTGCCCCTGTTTTGCCAATTGTCTGCAGCTTTCGATAATGGTTTGGAAATGAGTAATAACAACAATTCAATTCAGAAAAAAATAGGGGAAATGCTATGAATGTAATTACATACTGACAGAATCAGCCAATCCAGTCTTTGTCCGCAGTTTCCGACATCCATTAAACCGGTGTCCGTCAAGGGGTCAAGTGTACACCTGTTAGATTGTAAGTTGTCATTTTTCTACAGCAGACTGATCATAGTATAAAAAATGACCCAGTGCTAGCATACTGGCTAGTTTCAATGTTATAAACATTACACATTTGATAAAAGTAAATTTGGCATAAATTTAATGGGAATAAAGTTTTGTGTCCAATAATCCAGAATTAATTAGTAGTGTGTCCTACTCGTAACTTTCACTCACTAGAATATAAAAGAATAAATCAGCAGCGGACTGTGACCGCAGTTGAGAGGCTTTCATTTTTTTACAGTCTGCTAAAAGCTAGCATGTTGCGACTTTTTCCAGGCAGGCGAGAATCAGTTTGAGTTGTCTTGAACTATTCAAATGTGTTTGAAGTTATATCTTTGAGAAGGGTTGCCAAGTTTCAACTTTATTGTATTTCAGAATTCATACAAAAGACCTTAAATTATTACCTAAATTTAGGAAATGATATCAAGGGGAAAACATATTTTTTTAGTTTTTGTATAGAGAAACTTGGTTACTGTAGCACACTGGCATGACTGATATTCTAAAGGCATTTTCAGCATATTATCCACCTTTTCTCTGCAATCAATAAAATAAAAAAGGTGCTATCATATACCATTGATATAATGTTGTCTAAATTCTCTTATCCTTTACTTTCACTTTGCATTTGTTTCTTAATGCTGATTTTTTTTTTTTGTTATAAAAAAGATCTTCGTATTCCTATACAGTCCAAAAACATGTACAACCGGCGAATTGGCTGTTTCAAATCACTCCCCCGGTGCGAGTGTGAGTGTCAGTGGTTGGGTGTTTGTTAGCCCTGCAATGGTCTGGAGAGCTGTTCTCAGTATACTCTGCCCTCATCCAGAGTTGGTTCAGATAGGCACCAGCCTCCCTACAACCAGAATTAGCATAAAGAATGATTAATATTTCATATATTTTGATCTTTTTTTTTTTTGGCTTCATTTATAAACATGAAATGTAATATTCAGATTATTGAATGAAAGCTTTAGTTTTTGTTTTTAATGAATAGTTTTAATCATATTGTTGTTGTTATTATTATCATTATTATTATTATTATTATTATTATTATTATTATTATTATTATCATTATTATTATTATTATAATACTTGACAGTTTTTTTCTGTTACTTACGCGCTCTCTGTGTGTGTGTGTGTGTGTGTGTGTGTGTGTGTGTGTGTGTGTGTGTGTGTGATAACAACCGTCTGTTTGTCGGTCTGTATATTTGTGTCTGGATCTGACAGCTGATGTTCTAGCTCGTCTCCTGCAAATAACCATGAAAAACAGCAAAAAGCATTCCATGTTCTGTGTGTGTGTGTGTGTGTGTGTGTGTGTGTGTGTGTTTAGATGTCAGGGTGTGTCTGTGTGCACATGTGGGTGGTCTCAAAAGAGAAAGAAAAAGGAGAGAAACACCAAAATAAAGAGCATGTATGGGTGTGTCTATTGTTTTTAGGCCCCTGGGGACCAAATCTGTACACACACACACACACACACACACACACACACACACACACACACACACACACACACACACACACACTCAAGAGGAGAGCCAAAAATACACTAGAACATAGAAGCTGCAGAAATATGGAGTTGGTGGATAGTGTGATCAAAATGTACAATTAATTTTATTTATTCAATAAGAATACATCATCATTTTTATCCTTTTCTAAATGGAGTTAATTATAATTTAAAATACGTACTGAAATAATTTCAGTTAATAGTAAAATTAGTATAATAAGAAAGCTAATATTTGGTGACTTGCAAAACCTATTTTATTGTAAAACTTCCAGTCTACTTCATCCAGCTTTACACACACACACACACACACACACACACACACACACACACACACATATTTTATATATATATATATATATATATATATATATATATATATATATATATATATATATATATATATATATATATATATATATATATAAATATAGATATAGATATAGATATAGATATAGATATAGATATAGATATAAATACAGTAGACCCTTGACTATTCACGGTTTTGCACTCGCAACTTCGCATATTCGCGGATTGCTGAGCAACTATCATGTGATTCAAATTCAGCAAATGGCTGTTCTCCCTCCTGCTGATTGGTTGAGATGATGTAACGCCCCTTTTTCCTCATTCACGCACACTTTGTGCCTGTGCTTTTTTTAGTGTGTGTGGTTTTAGTTACAGTTAAGCTCCGTCATGACAAACGCTGTGCACCATCTCAGGCTTCTAGTAAGACGCAGAAGAGCCAGAAAAAGGTAATGACGCTGTATGAAAAGTAGAACTGCTTGATATGATTCAGGAAGGAAAACGTTTTGCTGCAGAAGTGCTCAGAAGGTGAATGTTGTATGGAACAATGTCATCATTAGAATGGAACCTGCCTTAGTATTCTGGATACTTCTAGTTCAGGGGTCGGCAACCTTCGCCATTCAAAGAGCCATTTGGACGCATTTTCCACATTAAAGAAAGCATTGGGAGCCACAAATCCTTTTTTGACATTTAATATCAAATAACACTGCATACAATGTTTTCCCCTTTTCCCTTCATTTTAATATAAAACAACAATGTGTTGCATTGATTTAAACGACTACAGAGACAATTAAATTACAATTCTGCTTGCAACAAAACCATTTAGATTAAAAAAAACAATCGCCAGCCTCCCTGGGACCCTAATTAGGATTAAGTGGTTCAGAAAATGAAGGAATGTGTTCGAGTCCTTCTTGTATTTTTATAAAGAAAAAGAATATCTGTCCCATGAAGCGTGGGACGGGGTGCAGCCAGATGTGTTAACGGGTTGGGTAGCCGACCTCACCATCATGCCCTTCGTGGGATTTTCTTTTTCTTTATTTGTTATATCAATATTGTTTTGTCATAGTTTTAATTTACAAAAATGACAGCAACACAGAAAAGTATATGGAGACCTATTTTAAGAAGGAGCCTGCTCAACATTCTTTTAAATAATATTAATGCTTAATGCTGTGCTGACTGACCCATTCTCAGAGTGGTGACTGAACCACACTCAGTCTTTTATGTTGTCAATGGGAGGACAGTTATTTAATTCGTAGATTTCTGTGTATAAACTCATCCACCGTCTCTGACTTCAGCTGTGATTTCCATTCCTGGATTACAAATCTCTCTCGCTTGCTGCTCTGCTGCTGGCTGATGGTGTGAGCACTCCTTGCCATGAGCACAAGAATTTGGAAATCCACCAGCACAGCTGATCAAAACCACTGAGACTCTCAATGTAGCTGATTAATATAACGATAGGCATGTCCACAAAATCACCCCGCCCACACCAAATAAATATCTGCCCACACCCATGACTGTTAATTTTCATCTATGTAATTTTCAACCCTAAAGAGCATTTTTGAAAGGGTCCCTACTGGGTACCTGTGGGTACCCGACCATTGCAGGACTCTGCCTTAGGCAGATTTGCCCATTGTTCAGGTGAAAGCTGGTTAACTACCCCGGAAGCCCGAAGTGCTTCCAATGTGAGTAAATAAGCGGCATTTTCTTTTTGCGGTTGAGCCCTGATATAATGCAATGCAAAGTAAATACTGTATAATGCAATACCTCCCCCTAGTGGGCATTTTTGAACACTACAGTGCTGTATATATAGCTGATCATCTGATTTGCACGTTTGATTTGGCAGAGATTTTTAGGTCGGATGCCCTTCCTGTCACAACCCTTTATAGCAAGAGACAGAAACACACTGACGGCTTTGCAGCTCCTCTTTACGAAAGTCAGCAATGGTTCTTTTACATGAACCTCTCACCATAGACAGTGAGAGACATGGCCCGCCTTTGATAACCCAGTTAGCTGTCTATAGAATGTGTTTAAGAAGCATATTTTAGCGCATGTAATAGATACATTAGTATTTTACTTCCGGTTGATCATTCGCGCATGTAATATGATACACGGGGTTTTACTTCCGGGTACAGAACTCGCGGGAGGGGCCGGAACCAAACCCCTGCGAATAACGAGGGCCTACTGTAAATATAAGGACCACCCTGAAACAAAAGTACATGGGTACAGGTCCTCAGATCAAAACATTTTTTCAAATCAATCATTTACTCTTTTTAAATGCCAGAAAATATAGAATGTTGTTTATTTATATATTTTTTGCGATGTGTTTTTCTGTATTAATCAAGCAAGCTAAATTATTGTCTCTACATTTAACCTGTCCAAAGTGATCACACACACACACACACACAGAGAGAGAGAGAGAGAGAGAGAGAGAGAGAGAGAGAGAGAGAGAGAGAGAGATATGTTTGGAGCAGTGGACTGCGACACACATTGTGGCACCTAAAGAGTATTTGGGGTTTAGGTTTCTGACTCAAGGGCACTTCAGCCATTAATGTAGAAGAAGGGAAGGTGCAGCTCAAAACGCCCCACCCCAACATTTTTCCTGCTGGTTTGGGAATCAACCCAATGACCTTTCAGTCCCAGAGCTGCTTCTTTTACCATTAGGCTACAACTTCCCCTATTACTTTTTATTTATTTAATTATTTATTTATTTTAATAACACTACGATGAGCCACCTGAACACAAGACTATGTCTATATAAAGGATTTAAATCTAATGATTTGATGGGTTAGGGGCCCTGGTAGCTCCAAGCTAACACTGAGCTAATGCTGAGCTAATGCTGAGCTAACTGACTAACACATAGCACAGGAGCTTGCTTTTTTCTTTTCTTTCCATGCTATGCTGCACTTGGCTCGAGATTATAACCCTTTATTTAAAATCCGATTATTAAATAAATGTCTGCTCGAATCTATACAGATGTCTGAGGTAAAAACTGATGTTTATGAAGTTTTCCATGCTAATCAACTAGCTGACTGAGATAAAAATGCTAGTTCGCCCGTCTTCTCAACAACTCAGCTGCTTCAGTGCAATACTGTCCTGTTTTATAGCAGGATGGTGATGCAGCGGTGCCAGACAAAAATGGCTGAAGTGATTCTAGTAATTTACAATACTATCATTAGTTTTGTATATTAAAGGTGCTTGTACATCTGATAATAATTAAATACTGAAATTTATTTTTCATTGGTACCATTTCAACACTGTACATTTCTTTTACCCTTGTGTTGAATGCTTGATTATTAGTTTAATGCTTGTATACGTTCCTATGAATTAAAAAAAGAAGATTTTTAAATTTACGGCATTTTAACATTCAACCTCAGGTCTAGCCGATATTGGATTTTCCATCCTTTTTGTGAAATTCTCTTTCATGTTAGTGGTATTCTCATAAACCTTCAACTATCAAAAATATTTATAGTTCAGGTCAAAGTAACATGCAGTTCCAATTGCAATAAACTGGCCATTATAAAGCTACAACATAAAGCAGGCAAAAACATGCTTTAAAAAGTTTACATTTTATTTTTAAAAAATCATTTTATTCAAGATCAAGGTAAGGGCTATTTCATTCTTTTTGTTTTATTAAAACAAACATCACCTGATAGCAAAGATACATCTGACTGAGGTAAGTGTTAGTATTTAGCCAGGAATTTATATATATAGACACAGGCAGGAGTGCTCAGCATGTTCGCCTTGCTCAGCCAGAGGCAACTGAGATGGCTCGGTCATGTTAGTCGAATGGATGATGGTTGAATACCGGAGGATGTGCCTGTATGGAGAGCTTGCCGCTGGCTACAGATCTACAGGAAGGCCCGTCCTCTGATACAAGGACATCCTCAAACGCAATTTAAAGGCAGGTGATATCAACCCAACAGGCTGAGAGGAAGTGGCCACTGACCACAGTAGCTGGAGGCATGCTGTCAAGGCAGGCACCCAAACCAGTTAGAAGAGGAGAGAGGATC
Organism: Plotosus lineatus; assembly: GCA_024760905.1. NCBI lineage: Eukaryota > Metazoa > Chordata > Actinopteri > Siluriformes > Plotosidae > Plotosus > Plotosus lineatus. The sequence continues at coordinate 63,123,853 of CM045735.1, read as the reverse complement.
AGTAGGGGGAGAAAAGAGAACGCAGACGGCAGAGGCTAGCATCAGCCCCCACACAGCCAGGCGTGAACTTCATTTGTGACTACAGCAACAGAGTCTGCCACTCCAGAATCGGACTCTATAGCCACAGCATGCACTGTCACCCAACCACGAACTGATCCATGGTGCAAACCCCACTGTCTCTCAATACAGAAGGATGCCAACAACACGCATTTGCAATACCGTATTCGACGTAATAAGCATCCTGCTGCAATAAGCGTCCCCACAGTGTTTTTGGTCTTACGTCTAATAACCGCCCATGTGTACTGGGAGCAGAATCGTAGATTAAACTTACCAATTTTATTCGATCAGTCTCTGTAACAGTAAAATGAGGCGTTAAGTGAGTTTAAGTGGCATTTCAAGACCCCCTGCCACTGGGGAATGTCTATAATGTTCATCAATAACAACACATTTGATTGTTCCACAGTGCTTTAATAAACAGGAAAATATTTTGCTGTGTCCTCCTGGTAAATGTCCAACAACCAATCAACCATTAGAAACTGCTACAGCAAAACTATGGGATGCTCTGAATGAATGGAGCGATGAGCCAGATATGGACCTATCAGAAAGTGATGATGAGGATTTTTCACTCGATTCTCACTGACTTCATAAATTTAAAGACGGTGATGTGCTTTTGTTTATGTTTGTTTAAAGTGTCATGTGCTAAAGTCGACAGAGTTGATTGGCTTGATTTTTAAAGGAAATATTTAAAGGGAGGGAAAAGCAAAGGGTCTTTTTTTTAATTTATGCTGTTTTCTGTTTATTTTCAGCTTTCATGTAAGTAGTTTGGTTGACACCGCAAAATGAATAACACAGATAGCAGTAAAACTCTTTTATTGTTCTGTTATTATTCATGTTTTCCACCTCGATGGTAATAAGCACTACTGTTCCACTCCACTGGTAACATTTTAATAAGCGCCCACCCACTCCAATTTTTTTAAGCACCCTGGGCGCTTATCACGTCGAATACGGTATATACTTTTTGCAATTTAACTAGCTGAATGAGGCAAGGTTGACATTTTCCCAGTGTTATACTCAGCCCAGCTAATTAAATGTACTTGTATGTGTTTGGCGAGTCTTATATACATTTGAAGTAAAAGACTGATCTAGTCTTTTACACAGATCAGCTCTGACTGAGGTAAATATCAGTCTCCTGCTAGTCTTTGATACAGTGTAGATTCCTGAGGTAAATGTTAACAGATCATTTATACAGTTTAGCTGGATAACTGAGCTAATTACATGTTGTACTTATTTTATATTTTAGTTTTTCTAGGTAGGCAATTATACGAGAGTGAGGTAATGCTGGTATTTAGCTACTCTTGCTTGCTAGGTATTTTTTTTTTTAATGGAAAATGTCTGGGAGAATGAGACGAAACACCCATTTAGCACGAACCAAATTCAAATTACAAAACATCAGCGGTTTCTCAAAACACGATGTGTGTGTTGTGATTCAGAGGCATGACTATTCGTCTATTTTCACTTCTCTTTTTAATTTCCAAAAATAAAAAATTTGACCAACCGCCCCTTGAGTAGTCTCGGAACACAAACCCATCAGCATCCATTCGTTATAAGATATCTTCTACGCTGCCATATTCAGCACAAACACCACCCACACTGTCAGAAATAAATTTTGAAAAATCCTAACACTAGCAATTTATAGTCCGAAAAAAGAAAATGTGAAGGAAGTCTGACGTTTGTGATATATAGTTGCATTTAATTTTGTGGAATGTGATGTCCATTCTCTCTTATGTTTTGTGCTATGAGAAAACCAAAAGTGAAAACTGCTCTGTGATGAGGGTCCTACAGTCACGGCTGACACTGAAGACTCCTTACAGAAACAACATTCATTCATTCATTCATTTTCTAAGCCGCTTAATCCTAATTAGGGTCACAGGGAGTCTGTCACTCATCTTAGTCGACTCTGTGAGTGGGCGCAGAATACCCCGGATAGTTCACTCGACCAATGCAGGGCCAACACTCACACCCAGGGGTGATTTGGAACAGTCAGTTAGCCTGCTGTGCATGTTTTTGGACTGTTGGAGGAAACCGGAGTACCCAGGGAAGCACGGGGTGAACATGAAGATTCCATACAGAAATGACGAAGCTGGAAATCAAACCCAGGCCCTCTTGCTGTGAGGCGGGCCTGCTCACCACTCTGCCACTGTACCGCCCAAGATGATCTCGTACAGATATGAGTTTAAATTATGTAAATTTATTGTGTGTAGAGTTTCCACCATGTAACTGTGCGATTGCTATAGAAATGCTAATATATTACACTAACATCTCATGGCTGGTTGATGTGTGAGGACCTTATTCTAGGACTGCCGGGATCCATCCTATAAGCCTGTGAATTTTTGGTCGCAAAAATGTGGGTGGAAGAAGTATGCACTGTATACGTCTCAGCTGTCAAGTGTCTCTCTCACACACTAGCTTTCTATCTCTCTATCTCTCTTTCTGTCTCTCTCCCACGCTCGCTCATACTTTCTGTCTCTCACGCTCTCTCTTTTTCTATCCCCCCCCCCCCTCTCTGTGTATTGCTCACAGACTCTCTCTTACTCTCTTACATCCTATCTCTCCATGTGTGTCTCTCCGTGTGTATCTCTCTCTCTCCCTCTATCTCTTTCTCTCTCTCTCTCTCTCTTACACTCTCTCTTACACTTTTACTTTCTATCTGTCTCTAATTAAGTGCATTAAGAATGTGCGTATCTTTGAGCTGTGGGAGGAAACCGGAGCACCCGGAGGAAACCTGCACAAGCAAAGGAAGTACATGCAAACCCTTCACAGAAACACCCAAGCCCAGGAATCAAACCCAGGACCTTCTTGCTGTGGAGTGGATCAAGCCCTAAAAGGCGGTTAAAACAAAAATCGGAATATCGGAATTCAAAACAAAGTCAAGAACATTCTCAACTCCAGGATCCATGTAACAAAGACATCCATATTCCTGTTCCATCCCATTCTGTTACCTTACACACACACACACACACACACACACACACACACACACACACACACACGCACACACACACACGCACACACAGAGCACTGAGCTCTGTACACCAAAGACACTTGATACATCTGTAGGCACCACAAAAGCAAGGCTGGATAATAGTGTGTGTGTGTGTGTGTGTGTGTGTGTGTGTGTGTGTGTGTGTGTGTGTGTGTGTGTGTGTGTGTGTGTGTGTGCTGTGAAATCCTATCGCAGTACACAGGAAAAGGCACGTGGTACACAATATAGCAGAAAATACACAAAGGTAGCTTGCATACCGAGGACCGAGGAGTCACTGAGTTTTACTGCAGGAGTGAAGAGACGACACTGAAAATAATTCAACACAACATTCACACACGCAAATTGAAACAGAGTGACGCTGCGCCCGGCCCAGCTGAGTCATGTCTACATCAAACCAACCATTCAGCAGCTTTTTATATACCATCTCCAGAATCACACACACACACACACACACACACACACACACACACACACACACACACACACACACACACACACACACACACACATACATACACAGTATTTATGGCAGCAGTATTGTAAATTAAAGGCTAACGTGTGATTAGGATGCTTTTGACTTTCATCATCAAATAGATTTAGATATACGAGTATATAGATCACAAGATAGATAGACAGACAGATATACAGTATGAGAGAGAGAGAGAGAGCGAGAGAGAGAGGAATGAATACACTTAATGACACAACATCACAGTCTGGTTCCTCTGTTGTGTTTTGATACTGTTAATACATTTAGTACCTTTATAATGGGGCAGTGGTGGCCTGGTGGTAAAGGTGCTGGACCATTGATCCAAGGTTGGGGGTTGAAGCCTCACTCTCAACCAGTAGTGCCCCCCCCCCAGCTAACTGGGTTATCAAAGGCCAGCCATGTCTTTCACTCTCTATGGTGTGAAGCATGTAAAAGAACCATTGCTGACTTTCAACAAGAGTAGACTGCGTTGCCGTCAGTGTGTTTCTGCCCTGCAATGGCCTGGCTAGCCGTCCAGGGTGTACTCTGCCCTCGCCATAGGCACCAGCCTACCTGCAACCCTAATTAAGATTAAGTGGTTCAGAAAATGAATGAATGAGTACCTTTATAATCTCAAAACATCATCACTGTATATTACCCTAAAAGAGAATTAATGAGACTTACAGTATTAATGGTTCCGGCATTCTGTTCTGATACTGGACCATAAACTGCTCTGACCTTCCATTAATGTCCTTTGCAATTGTTCATATTGTGCTTTTGCTATGGAAATGCTAACTAACTATGGTAGAAACACACAATAATATAAACCCACGATGTCCAGCTGCACTACAGTCACACAGTCAGAGCTGCTGTTCTAGAAAATGAATCAACACCTGACAACCATCTGACCAATCAGAATCCAGGATTCATCAGTGCAACGGCACTATGTACGTTTATTTATCTATGCACTTTATTCTGTCCCCTCTCTCTATCGCTCTCTCTCTCTCTCTCTCTCTCTCTCTCTCTCTCTCTCTCTCTCTCTCTCTCTCTCTCTCATACACACACAAAAACATACACACACAGACCTGAGTCTCAATTTGCTTTAAAACACCAACCATGTAATTCAAGCTTCTACCTGCTGAATGCTGATCCAGTCCTCGCTAGATAACATTTCCACACTACAGGTAGGCTTTCACACACACACACACACACACACACACACACTGCAGCTGCCCTAACACATCATCTCCCTTGTCTCTCTGTATATTTCTGTATTACTCATTTCCTCTGTGCATAACACACACACACACACACACACACACACACACACACACACACACACACACACACACACACACAGAAACCAGATAATTCTGTAAGCTCTTACCTAAAACCTGGAAACACTCTGATCCCAATCCACTCCTCCGGAAAATCTCAGAGAAACAAAAAGTCCAAATCGGAGAGCGAGAGAGAGAGAGAGAGAGAGAGAGAGAGCGAGAGAGAGAGAGAGAGAGAGAGAAGAGACCATAGCCTCATCCGTACATTCGCATACTCTCTCACACACTCACACTGAGAGCATGTGAGAGAGAGAGAGAGAGAGTGAGAGAGAGAGGGCTGTCATAAACTTTTCGGCTGACAGCTCACACCATCTGCATGCTTCAGAGCCCTGGTGGCCAGCAGTGTGTGTGTATGTGTGTGTGTGTGTGTGTGTGTATGTGTGTGTGTGTGTGTGTGTGTGTGTGTGTGTGTGTGTGTGTGTGTGTGTGTGTGTGTGTGTGTGCGCGTGTGTGTGCGTGTTTTCAACAGCAGCACATAGGTCTCTTCAAGTCACCCACACACATAAAGCTGGATACAAGAATGGATGAGAGACATTGATAAAGAGAGCAAGAGTGAGTGAGACAGAGAGCAGGAGAGAGAGAGAGAGAGAGAGAGAGAGAGAGAGAGAGAGAGAGAGGACAAGGAGGAGGGCATTGGAGGGCATTGCGCTTGTTTCAGGAAGTGTGTGATAGGGGGATGCACAGTGCAGCACACACTACCACACAGTGGTTTCAGATTCCACACATAGATAGCTCACTCTAACACACACACACACACACACACACACACACACACACACACACACACACACACACACACACACACGTTCAGAATCAGTCCCTAAACACACAGGGTTTTGTATAGCTACAGCATTGCTGTTTTTATATATAAACACACACCCAGGGCAATTTAGAAAGACCAGTTAGCCCAATGTGCATGTCTTTGGACTGTGGGAAGAAACCAGAGGATCCAGAGGAAGCTGACGCAAGCGTAGGGAGAGTATGCAAACTCCACACACAGAAATGCTCGAGCTTGGTAATCGAATCCAGGACCCTCTTGCTGAGTGATGGACATGCTAACCAAAGTGCATTCAATATGACTGGTCTAAAAGACATTGGGATTTGAACTTATTTTAATAATCAGTGAAAAGGTGACAGAAAGAAAGAAAGAAAGGAAGAAAGAAAGAAAGAAGGAGAAACAGAGTTACAGAGTGAAGCAATTACGAGTTGTGAGAAGGAGAAAATAGAAAAGAGGAAAAGAAAGTTCATGCAAGTGTGAGATGGATTTTACAGCCACCATATATATATATATATATATATATATATATATATATATATATATATATACAGTGTGTGTGTGTGTGTGTGTGTTAGAGAGTATTATCCGTGTGAGGAATCTGTGTGTCACTTACTCCTATGACCCTTATAAGCAGTGATGTCCCTCACTTTTCTATCACCTCATGGCTTAGTAAGCACCAAGATTCCCTTTTCATACAAACAGCTACAATTTTTCTTTGTCTCCTTTTTCTTTTTTTTTTGTCTCCCCCCCTCCAACTAATTCAGTCATATCCAATTTACACCCATCAGGTATTGCCTTTCCTATCACAATACCACTACAGACCTTGAGGCCTGTGCTTGGCTGGCAATCACTGTGATTGACAGGGAAGCGAGCATACGCCGTCGCCCCTCCCATTAGCGCTTGGCCAATCAGCTCCTATGGACTCCCAGTCACAGCTGTGGTATTCACCCAGATTCAAACTTGCAATCTCTGGGTTAAGAGTCAAGCACCTTGTCGATGCGCCACACGTCATTTTTTCTCATTTAATTAACTTTACATAACAATGATTCAGAAAGTAATCTTAAAGTCCGAGAACAAACTCACAGCCTTCAGGACAACAAAACTTTAAAAAGTGGCTAATTCTCCATTCTTCTTAAGTTTACATGATGGAAAAATGGGAGCGGCATATACTAGGTTAGGGTTGAATATGTACTGTTGGTGGGGTTGTTTTTTTGTTTGGGGTTGATTATGTAAAGTGGGTGGGGCTCGTTTTCAATTAGTTTCAATTATTAAATATTCAATTAGGGTTGAATATGATGAGTGGGTAATGTATAGTGATGGACACACCGGGATGGGCGCAGAAGTCCAACAATGAAATCTCATTCGAGTTGAGATTGATGAGTTGAGTTAAGATTGGAGAGGCCGAACCTGCTAATCACACCCTTCCAGGCACACTGTCTTTGACCACAAGGACGTTGAAGTCTCGCAGGACAACGAAGGAGTTCCTAAAGAGAGGGTGGGGCTCGTTTTTGGTTCTGGTTGAATGGACAGTATACAGTGGGTGAGGTTCAGTAGTGGTTAGGGTTGTATGTATAAAGAGGGTGGGGCTCATTTTTGGTTGGACTTGAGTATGTAAAGTGGATGGGGCTCATCTTTGGTTCTGTTTGAACATGTAGAGGGGGCAGGGCTCATGTTTGATTAGAATTACTTTATGTAAAGTGGGCGGAAACCATTTTTTGATATGCTTGATTAATTCAAGTGGTCGGGGCTTGTTTTTTTGTTAGGGTTGAATATGTAAAGAGGCGGGGCTCATTTTTGATCCAAGTTGAATATACTTTTTAAATATGAATATTAAGGACTGTCCTCATACACATAGACTAGAACTGTAACTTCTAATGAGATGATTCAGTTCAACTCGATTCTTTCATCCTCATTGACTCTTTCAGTGAGACAGAATCATATGGAGGTTAATGTGTTTGTCAAAATCACTGAGTCAAATTAGCAAAAAAAACACAAACAAAAAAAAACAACCAAAATCTACAAAATGTCTTTTATTCCTGCCAAATTCAGTCAATTGATCAAACCATGTTTCATGTTTGAAATTCACTTCTTTGGATTTGTTGTTAATGTGTTTTACAAACTATAGAATAAGTGAGCACTGTGCATCTGCCAGTTTTCAGGTCTGAATCATGACACCATACTGACTGCATTAGCCTCAGAGACTCACTGACTCGATCCCAGTCATCATCTTTTCATTGGCTAACACTAAAAAATAAAGCTGCCATGTTTCCCTCGCATTTGGAACCAATTATCATGCCAAACAGCCCTCCGTCTGTGAATTGAGTTTTTACAACATTAAATCTCCGAGAGGAAACGTGAATGTGGGAGACGAGCTCAGAGTCCACTTCATTAGCTTTAAACACGGTTCCAGCCAACAGACATTTTTTCTACCAACGCCATTGATGTTACTGACCTAGGCATGAAATTAAAAGGGGGGGGGGGGAAAAAGATGTTTGAGGTAAATATCAGTGAGTAAATTATAGACAGAAGGTATTTGTCCTTTATTTCTTCTCCATGAATCCTGAAAGAATTTCCAGAAACTATTGCTTGCTAAATTCATCATGAGGCGATCGGTGATCAGTGTCAGCCAGCATGCTTAAGTCCTGCGAGAAAACGCAGGGAAATGTGTTTCTGAGCATTCTTCTGATAAAGCTTTTATCTGCTTTTGTTATTATTGAATTATCCTGAGTTTGCAAAGTAGATACGGTTTATTCTTGAGTTAATGAGCCAATCAGATTGTGCTGCTCCTGTATAGACTTTTAGCTAATTCTGGTGTAGAGTTCAACATTTTACTACAAATAAATACAAAAAATTTAGGCATGCACCAATTTACCCAACCAAGCCATGTTTCAGCGTGCTGTATGTTTGCTCAGAGCTACAATGCTAACGTAGCTAACAAGTAATGCAAGCATATCTTCGCCAGTTGTCATTCGTTCGTAAGTTTTCTGAACCGCTTAATCCTAATTAGGGTCACGGGGAGGCTGACTCCCACCTCAGCTGACTCTTGGCGAGGGAAGAGTACACCCTGGACAGCTTGCCAGGCCATCGCAGGCCATAAACATGCTGACGGCTATCGTTACCAGTTGTGAAAACTGCAATTTGCCTCAGAAACAACAGATTTCTTTCTTTCTTTTTTTTTTTTTTTTTTTTTTGTTACATTTTTTTCTTTGCTAAGCTTTAATTTTATTTTTTTGCTCAGCAACTTCAGTTCTATAAACAAATGTACATAAGATTCATGTTAAAACATTAACCTATGACCAATTTATTTCTCAGAAATGATAATGAAGGACCTTCTGTTGAGGTGAATTGCCCCTGCAATCTGAAAGGTATGGCAGCTGGAAATAAGTAATGAAATAAGACATGCCAGGTCCAACTCATCCCGGACAGTTGGTCCTATTAAAGATCTCCTTCATATATGGGAGATGCCCGTGAATGTTTGTTCAGGAGCAAGCAGGACTCAGGAGTTTTCTGTCACCGAGGAGTTAGACCTCGAAAACACTGCAAACATTCCTGAACTGAATGATAAAGCACAAGGCAGTGAAGGCACCAGGCTCCAAAAACATCTCAGACACAAAATGTTTTCTTTTTTTCCCCCCCCTCTGTTTTCAGAAAGAAAGAAATGTTGTTTGCATGAACAGGATAATAAATCTCGAATTCTGCAAGCATGCACAGTTTCCTGAAGTTCAGCTGACGCTGTGTAAATCTGCAATGTGAACTGTTGGGATTAGAACTTGCTTGTGTTTCAGGGAGATGTGAACATCCTTAATCACTTAAAAATAATTTCATCCTTAAACAAATATTTCTACCATTAAACTTCATCATTTATGAGATGGAACTGTTTGCTTTCCATTTTGTTTTTTTGTAATTAAAGAGTCTTATTTCGAAATCCACGGCAGTATTACAAAGTTGCATTGATAAGTTGCAGTGATTACACACTGAGCTGAAATCACTGCATTAGCCGACTAGCATGATCGTCTTTAACGTCAACTTTTCAAGCTGTAGCTACAAATGTTAGCTTACCTGCCAGTACGTGATATCCTTTTTGTCTTAAAAGTATATTTTAAAAACTAAGAACGTGAACATTTTAGTAATATCAGTTAGCATCTATTTTAATACGTTATAATTACGCTAGTGACTTTTATTAATTAGCCTGGTTACTGACTTGACGTTAATAGGCTATAACAAGTTCTCTTTAGGTGAGAATATGATGAGATTTCCTTTCAGCTTTTTCCCTTTATCAGGCTTTATCAGGGGTCGCCACAGCGAATGATTCGCACGTCTGATTTGGTTCATAGGTTTTTTACGTCGGATGCCCTTCCTGTCACAACCCTTTAGCGAGGGACAGAAACACGTTAGCGGCTTTGCGGCTCCTCTTTACAAAAGTCAGCAATGGTTCTTTTACATCAGCCTCTCACCATAGACAGTGACAGACATGGCCCGCCTTTGATAACCCAGTTAGCTGCACTGGGGGTACCGTGACAACCTGTTGGAGAGTGGGACTTGAACCCCCCAACCTTAGGATCAGCGATCCAGCGCCCCATACCACCAGGCCACCACTGCCCTCTTTAAGTGAGAATATAACAAATATAAAATGATATAGTATGAAAATAAAATCTTTTCAACATAACACATAACTTTTCAGGTTATTCCTGCCCTCACAGTTGAATATGGCCAGAAATCCTTGAAAGAAATGCAACCAGGAACCATTCTAATCAGCTACCCGAACCGACTCAACTCCTTTTGATACAGAGGAGCAGCAACTGCAACCCCAACCCCAAGCTTCTCAAGAGTGTCTGAGCTCTTCACGCAATCTCTGAAACTGAGTCTAGACATTCCACGAAGGAAATTAATTTCAGTTGCTTGAATTTGTGATCTCATGCTTTTGGTCTCTCCTCTAATCTCATTCTTTTGGGATGGTGACGGACCAGTAAACCGAGAGCATTGCTTTTGGACTTCCTCTTCACTATAAGGGGCCGGTACGGCACTATGATATACAGTCTGACCTGAGAACGCCTCCTGGTCCACCAGGAAGATCTGAAGAGGGGTGCTGGGAGGAGGATGTCTGGGATTCCACCAAGATCTGTTGATGAATGGATGGATGAATGGATGAATGGATGAATGGATGGATGGATGAATGGATGGATGGAGGGATGGATGGATGGATGGATGGATGGATGGATGGATTGAAGGTCATTTGCTGTTTTCGCTCTTATTAAATGTTTATTTGATTATTTCCCTTCCGTCTTATCGTACTGTTTTCTATTAATATTTTTCCACTTTTCTCATTGTCTTAATGTTTCTGTTACATGCGGTTACCATCAATTGTAAACAAGTTTAAACATACAACCCACACACTCTCAGGCTGCTTTCTCATTGCTCTGTTCTCACGGACTGCAGGGTTCAAGGTCGTCAACCTGTGTGCTACCCCTCTTTGGGGTTATCAGAGGTTAAGGTCAAGAAGAGGCCTGTGAGGGGACAGTGGAGGATTGCGGTGTTGCACTGAACAGTGTTTAGTGAAGCTTGGCACAGTGATGACAAACATTTGCTAATTTGGTGAGAGGTTTTGTGCCCTGACCAGGCCTCACCACACAAAAACACGCACACACACACACACACACACACACACACACACACACACACACACACATACACACACACACACACACACACACACACACACTCCTCCATATGCAACTTATTTTATATTTTGTGTCTGATTACTGAATTAAATGTAAAAAGGCACACAGAATTTGATGCAAGGGGATGTTTGAGATGTTTTGGTCTGTAGCACCCTCAAGTGGTTGTTATTATTATTATTATTATTATTATTATTATTATTATTATTATTATTATTATTATTATTGCTTTTGTTGTTGATGATATTGTTTTACTCTTCATTAATCTTAAGGCAAAAAAATTTATCGGGTTTTTTTTTGTTGTTGTTGTTTTTTTGTTTTGTTTGTTTTTGTTTTTGTTTTTTTTTTTGGGGGGTTGGTTTGGTTTTTTTTTTTTTTTTGGGGGATTTTCACCTATTTTCTCCCTAATCTAATCGTATCCAATTCTCACTCATCAGGTTTTGTCTTCCCTATCACATGACCACCACCTACCAAGGAGGGGCAAAAGAATGCACACTCCCCCTCCGTGACACTTCCTCTCATATTTATAACACTTGCTAGCTTTTTATTTATCTATGTTTACCCTGTGTTTATATGGGTTTTCTCCAGTTACTTCAGTGTCCTCCCACAGTCCAAACACATGCCCATTAGGATAAGTTGCTTTTCCTAAGTGTGAGTGTGAACAGTTGTGTATTGTATTGACATGTGATGGCCTAGCGAGAGGTTAAGGATGTACCCCGCCTTCGCACAGAGTCAGCTGACCGAAGACCAAAACCCATCAAATTCTTTTCGAGGTCGAGATTAACTTCACCTCATTCAGTCATACTCAGGTTTAATGGCGCGTTTCCACAGTGATGAGGCTGCTTTTTTTAAAAGGAGGGAATTTATTCTTGTCAAATTGTTTGGATATAAAATGAATAATAAAGAAATAAAACATGAAGATTATTTGGACAAATTCCAGGTTTAGTGAGACAGTCTCAAGTCGGAATGCGAATTCATCCATTCATTCATTTTCTGAACTAGTGAGTATATTGGTAGTAGGATGTTGAGGCAGAAGGCCTAGAGGAAGACCAAAGAGACGATTCATGGATGTGGTGAAGGAGGACATGAAGGCAGTTGGTGTAAGAGAAACAGATGCAGAGGACAGGGTGAGATGGAGGCAGATGATTCGCTGTGGCGACCCCTGAAGGGAAAAGACGAAAGGACAAGAAGATTCATTTTCTGAACTGCTTAATCCTAATTAGGGTCACAGGGAGGCTGGCTGGCGCCCATCTCAGCCGACTCTGGGTGAGGGCAGAGTACACCGTGAACAGCTCTGCAGGCCATCACAGGGAGGACCGCTAATAAATCAGAGAGAAATACTGTACAACGCTATAGGGAATTGTATTTAGAGTTAGTCAGTTCCTATAAACCTCCAGGAGATGGGCTCAGAGTCTCAGGCTGTCCTGCTGCATTGTCTCTGGTTTTGTACTAACACTGTTCTTCATGAAAACCTTCCTTCTTCTGATGATCATGGAGTTGGACGTGATGCTGCTGACTAACAACATGGAGCACACATCAGTTTAAGAATGCCTGAAAGGAACAGAAAATAATAATAATAATAATAATAATAATAATAAAATATGTTTCTAATACAGAAGTCCGTTCATGTTTTCGTAATTGAAACAGCACCCTATAGGGCATTTCATCACGTTTTCTTCACTGAAACAGCGCCTGGTATTTACTTTTCTCATACAAGATGCACTTGACGGGTTTTTTTTCACAGGAAACAGCAGCACCTTATAGGACACTTTGTCTAATGTTCTTAAATGAAAGAGCACCAATTAGGGCACTTTATCATGCATTTGTCACCACTTAATCCTAATTAGGGTCGCGGGGAGGCTGGCACCCATCTCAGCCAACTCTGGGCAAGGACAGAGTACACCTGAGACAGCTCACTAGGCTATGGCGGGGCAGGAACACGCTGACGTCTAGGCAGCCCACTCTTTATGAAAGTCAGCAATGGTTCTCTTACATGCCTCTGATTATCGACAGTGAGAGACATGTCTGGCCCTTGATAACTTACCCAGGTAGCTGCACTGGGGGACAGCAGTGACAACCTGTTGAGGGTGGGACTTGGACCCCCAACCTTAGGGTCAATGATCCAGTACCTTACGACTAGGCTACCGCTGCCCTTGGATCAGCACTTCAAAACATTATTTCTATTGAAATGGCACCCTGTAGGGCACTTGATCATATTTTCTATATTGAAACAGCAGCCCATAAGTCACCACATCACATTTTCTCAGTTGCTGAAGCAGGATACGTGTATGGCATTCGACAAAGTTTTCTCCACTAGTTCACCACTGTTTGGGACACTTTACCATATTTTCTCCACTAGTAAAGCACCTTGGGCAGTTCCTCATGTTGTGTTCACTAAAAGAGAACACTTTAGGAAACTTTGACATTTTTTCCAGTGCGCGCACACAACGGCACCCCGTAGGGCACTGCATCATGTTTTTATTTTCATGAAGAGGATGTTTATAGGTCACATGTTTTCTTACACATAGAAGCTCTCTTATCATGTTTTGTCACATTTAAGGAAAGCTATAGGGCACAGCATTACACATTGACTGTTGAAAAGACCCCGCATCAATTTTTCCCACACGCTATAGTGCACTGCATCACATTCTTTGCATATACATAGCACGGTGTCATATTTTCTGATCTATTTGAGCACCCTAGAGGGCTCTTCATCACTTATTCTGCATTGGAAGTCGCTGCGAAAGAGCACTTTCATTTTTCTTACAAAGCCGTAGGATTACAAAGACAGTCATTACTAACTTAAACCAGCCCTTCACCTTAAGCTTGACCTCTGCGGTGACCTTTCACCTGCCAGAGTTCTACATCTATTTGTGTTACCGATATTCCCCTGAAGTAGAACATTCCTGTGTTTATCTGACGCTGCTGCTGGAGAGCGTGCAAAAATGCACCCTTACCCACTTCAAAGCACCTTGAGCGAGGTGGGAACTCTGTGGAATTCCAAACCTCTAATCAGTTATTTATTCCCAAATTTAGATATCCGATTCATTGTTTACGGAGCAGTGCACCCAGGCGTCGCTTCATTTCCTAGAAGGTCAGGGCTTGGCGCTCAGCGATGTACATGAGGGCAACTAATAAACAAGAGCCGAGTATCTGAAGGCACTTTGCTGTAAATCACACTTATTTACTGGGCTTTGCACACACCTTTGTTTGTGAAAAGGGACGTTGACGTGTTTCGAAGAGAACGATAACAGGCTTTTCTCACCACGGCCTTCCTGTTATTCACAGCGGGGCCCTTTGTTTGGTTGCAGGGCTCTACGCTCTTCATCCCTTTGGGGAACGATAGGAGGGGGAAAGAGAATTCATCATACAGTAACGGATGCTCTCTCTCTCTCTCTCTCTCTCTCTCTCTCTCTCAGCTTCATTTCAGTACCTGGTCATCATCATCATCATCATCATCATCATCATCATCATCATCATCATCATCATCATCATTATCATCTGTTAAAAATATTTATTTAAAAATATTGTAGAAAATAGAGTTTACTCGGGGTTATGTGAGTGTCTGCCTGCGATGGCCGACGAGATGTCTAGGGTGTACCCTGCCCATGCTCAGAGTCGGCTGAGATGGGTGAAAGCCTTCCCGCAACCATAATTAAGCAGTTCAGAAAATGAATGAATGAATGAATGAGTGAGTTAAGTTGGAGTTTTAATTGCTGTATGTTTATTTAAGTATATTTATAAATAACAGTGTATTAATAATTATTTTGTTTTATCCCAGATTTCTGCCAGTAAAACTTTTTCTTAGAAAACTAAAATGAAAAAAAAAAAGATCATCAAAATATATAATGTCGGTAAAATATATGTAAACATAACATAGGAATTTGTCAAAGCAGACTTTTTCTGTAATGTATGACTATTCCTGACTTGTTTTTAAAATTATATTTGTAATATAATTTAATTTAAACTTTTTTTAAAGAAAAAATTTAAATGTCAAAGAGACAAAATTCTCATCATCATCATCTTCATCTTCATCCGCTTATTCCAGGTCAGGTCGCGAGGGCAGCAGCCAAAAACAATGAGGTCTAGACGTCCTTCTCCCCAGCCACTTCCTCCAGCTTTTCGGGGGGGGGGGGGGGGGGGGTGTTACCGAGGCATTCTCAGACAAGCCGAGAGACATAGTCTCTCCAGCGTGTTCACGGTCGACCCCAAGGTGTCTTTCTGGTTGGACATGCCCAAAGCACCACACTGTTTGGGAGGCATTCTAACCAGCTTTACAGCAGAGGCTGCAGCGATCCGTATGTCAATCTCGCACTCTATCTTTCCCTCACTCGTGAACAAAGACCTCGAGATACTTGAATTTCTCAACTTTGGGGCAAGTAGAGACGAGATCCGATGGACACCTAACCAGAACCCTTCAACATCTCGGCTTCACCTAGAAATTCTGTCCATAAAAATTATGAACAGAATTGTTGACAAAGGACAGCCTTGGCAGATTCCAACCCTCACCAGAAATGAATTCGACCCGTTGTTCCCAATATGGACCAAACTGTGGCTCCAATGATACAGCGACCGAATGACCTGTAGCAATGGATCCAGAATACCGTACTCCCAGAGCATGCTCCACAAGATAGCCTGAGGGACACAGTTGAAAGCCTTCTCCAAATCCATAAAACACATCTGGACAGATTGGGCAAACTCCCATTGCCCCCTCCAAGATCCTGTAGAGCATATAGAGTTGGTCGAGAGCGCCACATCCAGGACGAAAACCACGTTGTTCCTCCTGAATCTGATGTTCAACTATCGATCGGATCATCCTCTCCAGTACCTTTCTTGCATAGACTTTCCCGGGTAGGCGGAAGAGTGTGATTTCACAATAATCGGAACACACCTACCACCCCGGTTTGCCAATCCAGAGGTACAGCCCCCGATGACCACGCAATGTTGCAGAGACGTGTCAAACGTGTTAAAGACAATTCTACAGCATCCAGAGCCCTGAGATATTCAGGGTGGATCTCATTGAACCGCAGCACCTGACCACCAAGGAACTTTTCGATTAGCTCAGTAACCTCAGCTGCAGTGATGGGCAAACCCCCACCGAACCCCCAGAGTCTTCTTCCACATGGAGGGCGTGTTGGTGGGATTGAGGAGGTCCTCGAGGTACTCCTTCCACCTCCCAATGACATCCCCAGTCGAGGTGAGCAGCTCCCCACTTCATCTGTAAACAGTATTTGTGAAGAACTGCTTCCCCCTCCTGAGGCGTCAGATGATGGTCCAGAACCTTTTTGAGGCTAACTTATAATCGC
>CM045735.1:63099748-63102248 GCA_024760905.1 Plotosus lineatus | reverse complement strand
TGACACCCAAGTCTTTAATAGCTTTTAGCGCTTTTCATTCTTTAGTGTTGATGTTTATAGTAAACAATGCAGCTAAAAAAAAACATTTGAAAAGTGTATGTATTTTTGAAAAATGTATGTTTTAGGTACAATTCTGAACTACTGGCTATAAGATTCTTGCTAGCTGTGTAGCCGTGCTCCAGTGAAATGCGGGTATTAGCCTCATTATTATTATTATTATTATTATTATTATTATTATTATTATTATAGATAGCCTATACCTACATTTTTTTTGTTAATGTAGCTCATCAACTACTTTTATATAAAATTTACTTGATGTATATTATTTTATATTATTATTATTAGTGTATCTTTCCAGATCTATTGTTAAGGAAGTCTGCACATTTTGGCATAACACAATGACTGGGATTTAGACCCTGTGTTCTGTTCGTCTCCAAAAACTTTACATTTCTACCGATTTCTTTCTTTTTCATTCTCTTTTTAATGAATGATTATTTTAAATATATATATATATATATATATCTAAGTTTTATTGGTTTCCCAATTTGGCCAACTGGGTTCTCAAAGGCCAGCCATATCTCCCACTGTCTATGGTGAGAAGCATGTAAAGGAAGCATTGCTGATTTTTGATAGGATAAGGCCGCGTAGATGTCAGGGTGTTTCTACACTGGAATGGCCTGGCGAGCTGCACAGGGTGTACTCTCCCCTCGCCCGCAGTTCGCTGTGGTGGGCGTCAGCCTCCCCGCGACCCTAATTAGGATAAAGCGGTTCAGAAAATGAATGAATGAATGAATTTTATAGGTCCCAGCTGACATTTATGTGTTAAACTAAAAAAATAATAAGTAAAGTGTAAAGCTTTGTTTCGATTAATATTCTTCGTGTGTGCTTTAGATATGACTTTTTATTTATTTATAGATACTTTTACTGATGACAAACATCAGCGCATATAAACTGAACATATCTCTGAAGTAAGCAGATGTTATAGAAGGTAATAAGACTGTTAACAGAGCACTGACACTGGAGACTTCTTCATTAAGTGTAAAACTTTGGCTTGATGGAAAAAGCTTCACCATGTCAATAATTACAACTGTTTATTTATGTGTAATCAAATACTGGAGCATCTTAATGGTACTTTGCTAATAGGACTTGATATTCAAATCCCTGCACATGAGCTGTTACGACAGAAACAAGCATAATTGAGCTACAGTAAACTGTTTAATAATAAATGACTCAAGACCTTCTGACCAATCAGAATTGAGAAACGGGCTCATGAGTAGAAGAACATCAGCAGTTTAAATATCATCATCATAATCGAGTACAAAAAAAACACCTGTAATAGATTATTATTAAACTTTTTAAACATATTAAAATATATTTCTTTGTTGTTGTCTTTAATTTAGTATGCTACATGTGGACCGTCCGAGCCAAGACTGAGACGTGGGGGGTCAGCGAGGGGCGAGCCATTTCGGAGTGGGGGATCGCTCTGTGTGAACGTCTCCGATGCTGCTACTGTTGCTGCTGCTGCTGTTGTTGTTGTTGTTGTTGTTGTTGTTGTTACTGTCATCGCCTGATGCCACCTCGTTACCTACACAGGGAAAAATTCAACATTAATACAACAAAGAATCGCGAGTAATAATCACATAGAAAAAACAATTTTTACAAATTTTACAAAAAAAAACAATTTTTAAAAACCAAACTTTTTTTTCTTCAAATTTTGACTTTTGAAAGGTGTGGCATGTTTGAACAAAAAAGAAGCAGAATAATGTGGTATTAGTTCACTTTTGTCTGTCTGTCTTCCTTTCGGCTTTTTCCCTTTTACTCGGGAGTCGCCACAGTGAATCATCTGATTCGCACGTTTGATCTGGCAGAGGTTTATAGGTCGGATGCCCTTCCTGTCACAACCCTTTTAGCAAGGGACAGAAACACGCTGACGACTTTGCAGCTCCTCTTTACGAAAGTCAGCAATGGTTCTTTTACATCAACCTCTCACCATAGACAGTGACAGACATGGCCCGCCTTTGATAACCCAGTTAGCCGCACTGGGGGGGGACAGTGACAACCTTGTGGAGAGTGGGACTCGAACCCCCAACCTTTGGATCAGCGATCCAGCGCCCTATACCACTAGACCACCACTGCCCCTGTATTAGTTCACTTTTCTGGTGTAAAAAATAAAACCAATGATTCAGGCTGGACTTAATGGATATCACTGGACAGTGTCCCTCTGAGGGACTACTGTGTATCTGTGACATGCAGTGAAGAAGTAAGAATAACGATTGGTGTGGAGGCGGTGTGAAGTATCACCCGTACAGAACACCTTACAGGGTGTCATGCTTTTACACCTTTCGAGTTTCACTCCGAGCTCCTGAAAAAGTGCAGTTCAAGCAAAAAAAACTTGAAAATAAAAATATAAAATTTCAAAATGAGAGAGGCACAGTAATGTAGCACGGTCGCATCACAGCAAGACGGTCCTGGGTTCGACTCTGGCTGTGGGGGGATTTTT
>CM045735.1:63074748-63094748 GCA_024760905.1 Plotosus lineatus | reverse complement strand
AAAAATCTTCCCTGCTCAGCTTTTTGGGCCTTTTCTATGCTTGCTGCTGTTACAAAACTTTGTCAGAAGATGGTGCTGTGGAATCACGTGGCCTAATAACCACTGTAATAACACTAAATACGTGATCTGTAGTGAGAGCAGAGAACAAGTGCAGGAAAATCTAGAGAGGTGGAGGTATGCCCTGGAAAGGAGGGGAATGAAGGTTAGTCTCAGTAAGACAGAATACATGTGTGTGAACGACAAGGACCCAAGAGGAACGGTGAGGTTACAGGGAGCAGAGATAAGGAAGGTGGAGGATTTTAAGTACTTAGGCTCAACAATCCAGAGCAATGGAGAGTGTGGAAAAGAGGTGAAGAAGTGTGTGCAGGCAGGTTGGAATGGTTGGAGAAAAGTGTCCGGTGTGATGTGTGATAGGAAGGTATCGGCAAGAATGAAAGGAAAAGTGTAGAAGACGGTTTTGAGGCCAGCGATGTTGTATGGGTTAGAAACAGTGGCCCTGGGGAAAAGACAGGAGGCAGAGCTGGAGGTAGCAGAGATGAAAATGTTGAGGTTCTCTTTGGGAGTAACGAGGATGGATAGGATCAGGGATGAGTACATCAGAGGGACAGCACATTCTAGATGTTTTGGAGACAAAGTCAGAGAGGCTAGATTGAGATGGTTTGGACATGTACAGAGAAGGGATAGTGAGTATAATGGTAGTAGGATGGAAGATAAATTATAAATTATAAATTTAGTTGGGTAGTGGTGGTCTAGTGGATAGGGCGCAGGATTGCTGATCCTGAGATTGGGGGTTCGAGTCTCCACAGGGTCGTCACTGTCCCCCCAGTGCACTAACTGGGTTATCAAAGGCGGGCCATGTCTGTCACTGTCTATGGTGAGAGGTTGATGTAAAAGAGCCATTGCTGACTTTCATAAAGAGGAGCTGCAAAGCCGTCAGCGTGTTTTTGTCCACTGCCAAAAGGGTTATGACAGGAAGGACATCTGACGTGAAAACCCATGCCAAATCAAATGTGCGAATCAGATGATTCACTGTGGCGACTCCTGAGAAAGGGGAAAAGCCGAAAGAGAAGAAGATGGAATTAAATTGAGACTTTTAAAGATATTGTGACGTGCAGTAACAAAAGTCACAAAATACCTTGTATGTAATAAAAATAGATAAATGTACTGCATATTTATTCAGTAATTTTCGGAACTGCTTAACCCTAACTAGGCTGGTGCCCATCTCAGCCAACTCTGGGTCAGCTAGGAGTACACCCTGTACACCTCTCCATTGTAGGGCAGAAACACGATGATGACTATGCACTATGAATATCACTATGAATGGCTGCTACTTTTGCCTCTTCTTCTTTCCCTTTCTCAGGGACAGCCATGTCTCTCACTGTCTATGGTGAGAGGTTGATGTAGAAGAACCATTGCTGACTTTCGTAGAGGAGCTGCAGAGCCTCAGTGTGTTTCTGTCCCTTGCTAAAAGGGTTGTGTCAGGAAGGCCATCCGACATAAAAACGTATGAACCAAATCAAATGTGCAAATCAGATGATTCACTGTGGCGACCCCGGATAAAGGAAAAGAAGAAGAAGAAGCAAAAGCACCAGCCATTCTGAACAATTAATACATGTATATTTAATCTATGTTAAATTTATAATCACATTAAAAATCTATTTTTTAACATCAATTTAAATTAAATTAACGGTTTTATCTAGGATACTACAAATTATTCTATATCTAAAATAGATTTTGGGGTTTTAAATAAAATACTGGCATACGTTACAAATGTTAGGAATCGTATTTGTTACATTTTACTAATAAAAAAGTATTTACATCAAGGATTAAGTGAAGTTTATGGGTGCAGTTGGGTTCACGTGACAAATAATGTAATAAAAATGAAAGATAATCTAATGAGTAAACAAACACACAAAATATTATCAGAAAAAATATCGTGTACACACAGAAACAAGCGGTAATTGTAAATATGGTTGTTGTTGTTGTTGTTGTTGTTATATGTACACAAAATATCCCACACTGATGATTCCCAAAATAACGGATCTGTACGGCTAACGCAAACTGCGCAGGGCGCTACGTAAACTGCGCATGCCCCGTGTCCATGGCTGCGTTTGAACAGAGCAGTATAGCGCAGATCTGTTAGCCTGAATCGGAGTTAGCAGGCTAGCCCTTCTATTATACCCGGAGGATTTCAAAACTAGAATTTAAACACACCCGAATGTTGTTGAGGATATTTACGGCTTTAAAATCTTAGTTAAAATCTGTAGTTGCGCTACACGGGCTATTTTAACGGAGAGTAGCAATAACATGAATAAAAACACAATGCTGGAGAAATAGCTGCGTAAAGCTAGCCTCCAGGAGCGAGTGGGCTGGGTGTGAGTGACACTGAGAGGAACCGCTGAGGTAAGGAACGATCATCTCTGCTCCGTTACATGACTTATTGTTGGTTTTAAGTGTTTCCACAGAGATTTAGCAAGGATTTAGAGTTTGTATTTGGTTATTAATGCTTCTTCTTGAAGTGTCATTCTGTTTTTCTCGGAGTTTTAAAGCCCTGAGCTAACGCTAGCCCGGCGAAGAGCTGTTCCTGTCAGTAACGCCTTTTTAATCTCAGGCACCATTTCAGTGCAGCTCTGCTTCTCTTCAGGTTCCACCCGGGGACCAATTCTTATTTTATTACAGCTTCTCCTTGGCATATAAACTCAACTCTGGCATGTGCTGTGGGTTTTTACACTTGTTTGACGGTTTTATAGGTTTTTTTAATCGTATGAGTGTTTTGATAAAATTAAACAATTAATACACAATATAATTCCATTATTCCTAAAAAACCCCCCATGCAATTCTAATTACAGTATTTTGCACCGTTGCAATAAAGTGGATGTGTTTATTGACTTGGCAGAGCATTAAAAATAAATGAATTTATTTATTTATGTATTAAAAATACATTTAAAAAGGTAAAAACAACAACCCATACATTTAAAGGTGGAATACATAATTCTGAAATGTTCCCAGATTCCTGTGTGGGGTTTTTTTATGGTCCAATATTGAAAGATTTAAACATCATTTCAAAATCTGGGCTCGAATGAATATTCAAAAATAGCTAATTTTTTGAAAATGATAAATCGGAAGAATAAAGCCATCACTACAGTGATTAGTAATACGTCTTCTTCACTTATCCCTTAACATCCGGGGATGTCGTTGGGGAGCCTCCATGGTGAGACTTGGGCTGATTTTGCCCTGGCGGCACCCATCCCTCTCCAGGTCTTTAACTACCTATGGGAAATTTAGAACGGCCAATTAACCTACTGTGAATATCTTTGGATTGTGAGAGGAAATCGGAGCACCTGGAGGAAACCCACGCAAGCACGGGGAGAACATGCAAACTCCACACAGAAACGCCCAGGCTGGGAATCGAACCCAGGCTGGGAATCGAGCCCAGGCCTCCTTGCTGTGAGCCGGACATGCTAACCACTACGCCACCGTGCCACCAATAGTAATAAGTACTTTGTGATAATTGTTGAATTTTTTTTCCCCTACACTGCACACCCTGTTGTGATCAATGTAGGCAGAGTATCTACTTAGTATATACCAGCTATTATTTTTATTTAAAAAACAAACAACAAGAAGAAAACATGAGTAAAACGAATAGGCTGCGATTTGTTGACTCACTATGATGTACATCATCATTTACAGTTCTGCTAATAACATAACATAGAAAATGCTGCCTTTAAATTGTGAAAACAGAAAAAAATATAAATATTTTAATTTGGGTTTTATTTTGATGTAACTAATGACACTAGTTTATTACATCATAATATCTCTTAGCCTCAGAAGACTGTTCACAAGCCGACATTTTGTAGGCCATTTTTCTCGTTCTTTATCCTGGTTAAGTTTCTTGGTTTGCTGGTCAGGTTGGTAGAAACATAAAGAAATTTGATCCTAATCGGATTGGAAATTGGATATTGGACAGTTTAATGCCGTATTGGACTTGTGCTTCCTGTAGTTAGATCGCTTTACTGTGTGTCATCAATTACTGACATCTTTTTTTATCTGATGCTAAGAACAGTATCTGTGACTAAGTGGATGGCTGAATTAAATATAAATGTGGGTTATTATTAAATCTCCTGTGCTATCAAAGTCCAGCAACCCAGCAAAGGGAATTTTAGATCTTCCAGTAAAACGCCAGCATCCAGGGTTCGCACTCGTCCGAGCTCGTTCCTACTCAGGTCTGCTCAGCCTTTTGCTTTTACAGGACAAATCATGCACAGGATAAAGTATAAAAGTTTAGAAGCTTGTTTTCTCAGGTTAATGTTTTTAAAAATAACCAAAAAACCAGAATGATTCTTAGCCGCAAGCAGTGATTAAGAGGGACAAGCACTTCGTTGTGTTGGTTTTCATTTTCGTTTGTCCACCTAGTGGTGGAATAAGAGTGTTTATGCCATATCTTCAGGGCGTGGCCCTAAAGCCACCCACCAACTTTTATGTCATCAGAACAATGCATCGCCATGACACAAGCCTACAGTATATCCATTTGGTGTCCTTGCATTTGTTGTCCAATCCTTTAATACATTACTGACGAATGATGACTGATATCAAGTCTTTTCATGATGTTTCTGACTATAAATTAACGAGCGGAAATGATCAAGTAACAGAAATGAAATTGCTTAAAAGATCAGCTTGAAACCATCAGAAGCATTAGACCAGGGTTTGAATCCCATCACATCCCTACCATGCTAAGACCCCTAGACCTCCTGCAGCATAACTGGGTTCCAGTAAAATGCTGGAACTCTAACTGGTGATGTATTAGCGCCTCCTCCAGGAGGCGTTGAACTCCTAATCATGTCACACGATCTAAACCGGGATAAGCTCCAGGCGGTCGGTTTGGGTGTAAAAAGCCCTTTTGGTCCCTGGATTCCTGAGTAATCTTATTTCGCTGTCAGATATTCAACAACCTGTGAAATATGATCGGCGTCCCACAAATTCAAGGGCACAGTACTCGCACTAGCTGGGACTCTGTCTGTTGTTAAGGACGTCAGCTGTGACAGACACTACTGTTGGACAGTCACTTTGCTGATAGAGGTTGGCGGTAGCATTGACTTGTTATATGCCAGTGTTTGGTGTATATAGCGGTGTATGTGTGGACTCAGAAATTGGGATATGGGACAATGATGCATAAAAAAATAAGACAATATCGACATTTACAAACTCATTTCATACTTACTACAAATATTCATTTTTCATCTTATTAAAAATTATAATGTTTTTTTTTTAAATGCTCGTATGCTTTGTTTTTTATTTTATTATTATTATTTATTTTTTTACACCAAAATGTTGAACTTAGCATTCGAAACAAGCATCTCATTATCTACTTTCCCCTCCTGCCCCTTTTCTGTCGCTTATGCTATAGCGGCTATAAAAAATCCTTCCTGTTAATGAAAAGGGGGAGGGGACTCTGTAATCTGTGCTTTCAATCATTCGTTTTCTGAAACATTTAATCCTAATTTGGGTTGCAGGAGGCTGGCGCCCATCTTGGCCAACTCTGGGCGAGGGCAGAGTACACTCTGCACAGTTTGCCAGGCCATGTAACCTGTACTTATCTATGGAAATAATTTATGGATATTTCTTTGATAAGTCTGCTAGTGCCACATGCCATTAATTAGCCGATACTATAGAAACAGTAATGTATAAGGTATTAGAGCAGTGGTTCTTAACCTTATTGGCAGTACTGAACCCCAACAGTTTCATATGCTTATTCACTCAACCCTTCTTTATTGAAAAATAAATTATGATTTTTTTTTTTTTCAAATTCAAGAGATAGGTATATGTTTTTACTGGGGCACCAAAATGAACCGTGCATTAACATCACTGTGTTTAAAGAACAAAACCAATAGAATGCATGAACTCCCCCATCAAAATTACTTAGATTTTTATGTGAGATGCGCATCTGTGTGTGCGCGCGCGCTGTCTGTATGTGTGTGTATTTATTTTTTATTTCCATCTTATGGATTCTTTTTGAATCTTTAATTGTTATTATAAGCATTTATACAGGAATAGGAATTTTCCACCAATCGGTGGATTTCCGCCTTTTTGTAAGTCAAATGGGTCATTCGATGGGTCATGAGATCGATGCAAATCCGGTGTAAAAAACTTGGGGGGGGGGGGGGTGTAAGTAAGTGCTGTCATTACTGGTCATCTGGTCATGAGAGAGAGAGATTTCCTTTCGGCTTTTCCCTTTTTCAAGGGTCGCCACAGCGAATGATTCTCACGTTTGATTTGGCATAGGTTTTTACGTCGGATGCCCTTCCTGACACAACCCTTTTAGCAAGGGACAGAAACACTCTGATGGCTTTGCAGCTCCTCTTTACGAAAGTCAGCAATGGTTCTTTTACATCAACCTCTCACCATAGACAGTGAGAGACATGGCCTGCCTTTAATAACCCAGTAAGCTGCACTGGGGGGGGGGGGGGGGCAACTATGTGGGGACTCGAATCCCCAACCTTAGGATCAGCGATCCAGCGCCCTATACTGCTATACCATCTGGTCATATTATATCCAAATCCAAATACGCGACTCTTGTTTTGTTTATCTGTGTGGTTGTTGATATCGCCTAGTGGAGTGAAACACAGCTGGTTCTGGTTTATTGCGCATGTCAGGCATCGTAATATGATATGCCAGTCTGGTCATCTTGCCGTGGGCTCGTGGCACAGAGAGCAAATGTCAGATCATCAACAGAAGGGATCGAGCAGCATTATGTATAAATATGACTGAATGATATTATTTAAGTATTTTTATAGTTTTAAATTATAAAGCTTCGTGTACATTAATAAATTCAACTGTTATTATTAAACTCAGTATGCTACAAATAGGTCTACCTGTACCCAGTTTAAAGCAGGGGTCGGGAACCTATGGCTCGTGAGCCAGATGTGGCTCTTTTGATGACTGTATCTGGCTCTCAGATAAATCAGGTGGCCTTTCTGAACAGAATAATGAATACATAATTTCACTGTCATTTAAATAAAAATACAAAAAAGCCATAAAAGCCCTCGTTTTTGATCAGCTCATTTGCTTGAAGCCAAGCACAACTGGTAAGCAAAC
The DNA here is from genome assembly GCA_024760905.1 of Plotosus lineatus. NCBI lineage: Eukaryota > Metazoa > Chordata > Actinopteri > Siluriformes > Plotosidae > Plotosus > Plotosus lineatus. The sequence goes on along the minus strand of CM045735.1, from coordinate 63,087,656 downwards.
ACAAATGGACATACATGGAAAAACTTCAAACCGCAGACCAGCTGATTGCCAAAACTTGGGACACGCTTCTTGTCACATAAACGCTGTAGCGAAACCATGCAGCACCAGAAGTCGCATTAATAGTAAGCAGTGCTGTAGTGGTGGGTACATGCCGTTACACGCCGTGTACCCACTTGTTTTAGTGGCTGACTTGCGTGTACCGACTTAATTTGGTCTACTTTATAGTTGATCAACGTAAATTTCCGCGACTGTGTAAATAAAAAGTGGAGATGAAGTGATAAATAGTTTCAAAGCCAAAGCCGCACCTCCCCGCTCTCCGTGCACCTGCTGCTGTGCGCCACGGTCGCTTCGTTGCCATCGTGTACTCACTTATTTTTTGACCACTACAGCACTGATAGTAAGAAGTACTTTTCTTACTAATTAATAACTTCATTGTGACCATGTCGTTTAAAATAAAGTCAGAGTCTTATTATACTCTAAACTTGTTGGTCTTCTTTTTCAATTTAGTTGTATTCAGTATATATATAAAATGTGTGTATGTATGTGTGTATATATATATATATATACCTCTGGTTTAAAATACTGTATTTGGAATTAAAACTAGGCCACTGTAGGCCTATAACTGTAAATTAATTTTTTTAAATAATTTTAATAATTAATTTTCATAAGGTTCTCTTTTAAAATATTCCTTCCAGGAGACTTCAATTAAACTCCTTTTTGTAAGAAAAACCACAAACCTTTTGGGGGGCTTTGCCCCCCTGAACCCCCAACAAGGGCCCTGCCCCCACACCCCCGCAGGGGGCCTAGACGGCCTCCTTGACCCCTGCCAATTTTTCCTCCTTTTCCATAAAGGCCTGATCTCATTCCTGATTTATACCTTTGAATATGTATTTATTGATATTATATACACATATACGTGTACGGATACGTCAATCAGCTGATTCAATTGATCCTACTTTTTAAATCATGCAGATAGGACGCTGACTAGCACCACGTTCCGTTATATATGTGAATCCATGTTCGTCCGACCACTTTCTGTTTTGCTCATCATAGTATGGATTAAAGCATTATGAAAGAAATCACATGACGTACCATCACAACAGTCACAATTCGACGACTGAGCACACCAAATTTCCTGCAGCACAGATTGACCAAGCAATGTAGCGTGATCACCTGCAGCCACTGATGGTCGAGCGGGACATGTCGTCATGAATATGAGTCGGGTGTGTGTCTTGACCTCTGCTGAACCCCTGAGACTGAGTCACCGAACCCCTAGGGTTCGATCGCACCCAGGTTAAGAACCACTGTATTAGAGTAATCACTGATGTTTAATTAATGCCTGATGATAGAAATATAATGAATTTTATACTTCACCAGTGGACTCTGGGTCTTGTTTTCGTTTTCTAGGCTACTCGATAGCAGTATTAATAGTAACAGAAAGTCCTGCACGTGCTCTGAAAACTAAATGTGGAATTATAATGAGGTTAAAGTATCATGGTGGGGATGTTATTCAAGCTCCTCCAAGTGTGGTGCTCTGTGTGTCTGTCTGTCTGTCTGTCTGTCTGTCTCTCTCTCTCTCTCTCTCTCTCTCTCTCTCTCTCTCTCTCTCTGTCTCTCTTTCTCCCCCCACCCTCTCTCTCTGTTTCTCTCCAAAAACAGTTTTATTTTCATGTCTCTGTATAAAACACTACACTGAATCACACACAGTCTTCATCAGCGTGGAGTTCAACCTGTTCAAGCCTGTCCCAGGGCTTTAACTTTCAGATTGCTTTAATGCTTGGAGAAAGGGTAGAGCAGCACCAGTGTAATAAATTCCTGAGTGTAGTCCACACACACACACACACACACACACACACACACACACACACACAGAGAGAGAGAGAGAGAGAGAGAGAAGCAAGGACTTCTGGGAAATGTGTCTGGGTTTGCTAACCACCAGGACACGATGGAAATCATCCTGATATGAAGAGCATTTCGAACTGGACCTTATCAATTTAGGCGACTGACTGGAGATGGTGAAGAGGCTGCAGACCTGATGGTGATGATAATAATACAGTCCCATTCTCACATCCAAGGTTGATTCCAAGAAGTGAAGATGTCTTATATGTTTTAATTCTAATTCTCATTAAGTTATTAGCCAATTAGATAAACAGCAGCTTTTTGGGAGTGAAAACCTCCGTCAAGCCCTGAAATTATGAACATGAACAGAAATATCAAAACATCTTGGCTTACAATGTTAAAGAATCCCTTAGATTCTGATCTCATAAAAAACTCTTCCCAATTTAAAGTCCCACCTCCAGCAGAAATTTCACACTCAGTATTTGGTTTTGCGCATTCCTGCTAACACACACACACACACACACACACACACACACACACCGCAGATAAAACAGAATCTGGTTGGTGGAAGTGAATATTTATGGTAAGAGTATGATTTAATGAATACAGTACCGGGTTCTGAATAACGTTCTTCTCCCATAGCTCTGTGCCCCCTGGGTGTGTGTGAGGATAATGCTCAGCCATGGTGCCTTGTCAGACCCACGTCATGCTGAAGTGGCAAGAGCACCTGAACAGCGCCTGGGCTGCAGAGGACAGCACACTGACTGCCACTCGACACGGCGCTTCCTCTCTTTACTCCAAGTTGCTTCACCACAAAGAGGCAATGGCTCTGGCGCTGCCCGTCCAGGACCTGCTCGGTCCGCGCCTTCCCGACTTCCAGCATGACTCCAACGCCAACGAGGAGCGCGATGAGTACCTGCAGGCCCTTCTGCGTAGCCAACGCTCCCTCGGCCATCGCGTCCTTGCTCACTGGCCTTTCTCTGTCTCTTTGCATCACCGTTTGGTTGCGTTGCAGAGAATCTACTATGCACTCCACACCAAGTACCATGACCGCTTCCGAAATCCTCCACCGCCTCAGTCGGGGTCTTCGGGTCCGGAAGGGGGCACACCGGAGCCAGTTTCCGATTTGCACGAATCAAGCATCAGGGGCAGAATGACATCCGGGACAGATGTGCTGATCGAAATGGGCGTGCGGACGGGACTCAGCCTCCTGTTTGCTCTTCTGAGGCAAAACTGGCAGCGTGGAAACCTCGAGGATGTCACCTTGTGCAATGATGTCCTCAGCACGGCTCAGTCAGTCCTCTCATCCCTGCCGCCACTTTCTCTAGCTAATGAGAACAAGATGGTGCCGGTGGGGCTGGAATGCATGGCACAGGTGGGGAACTTTCTGAAGAAGACGGCGGCGAGCGGACGCGGGGTGGACCCTGCCGGGCGGCGCCTTGCTCTCGAGCTCCTGCTGAGTATTGCCGTGCAGAGAGGAGCCCTGCGCTTCCTGCTGGAGTGGGTGGAGGTGGCGCTAGCAGCTACATCGTCGTCTCTGTCTCCATCCTCATTTTCATCGTCAGAGCCTCTAGTGGTCAGTTACGAGCTCATCGCTCAGATCCTGCAGCAGATGAGACAATGCTCGGTATGTTGTTCTTAATAATTACGTGTATCATTACATGAAGGGGTGTTATGAAATGTGCTACCTGTAGTATGAGTACCTGAAACAATAACCAGGCCTGTTTAAAGTCTGTATATGAGATATGTTTTTCCTTTTATGGAAAAGGGGCAGGGTTTTGCAAATGTGTTATGGAAGGGGGTGGAGCTTATTTCAGGGGCCAGAAAAAATGTAAACATATTATAATATAATAACTGCCATGAAAGATATAATTTCCATTGTTATAAAGAAACAGAAACCCCTGACCGTTCCTGAGAACTCTGGGTTCAAATGTTACACACTAGTGAATGTGAGTGTGAACTGTGACAGGTTTGCATTTGTGAGTCTGAGTAGCACATTATAATGTGTAGCTAGAGGACATCGTGGGGTGTGTAATGGATGAAACACACACACATTCAGGTTCTCTTCAGCTGAGGTCTTTGCATTAGTGTTGTGTGTATGTAGAGTGATATGCCCTTACACTACCTCCAACTCTCTTACTCCTCCCACTTGCCGCATGCCCCCCCCCCCCCCCCCCCACACACACACACACACTCCAGACCCGCGTATTTTCCCTTCACCTTCTTGGCTCTCGGCCCAGCTCTGAAAGCTTCAGCCTGGAGCCGGCTATTCCTCTGCCTGAATTTACTCGCATCTTAATATCTTAATTAATGGCAAACACTCAGCTCACGACATGCCTGTTTGTTTTCTCTTCATTCCAGTCACTACATTTCATAGATTTATGTTTCGCAAAAGGTGGAAACTATTCAGGGCCATAAATCATACGAGCAGAGCTGAAACATAAATAAGCAAAAGTTGTAAGGTAGCGTCTGTAGTCGAGGTTCGGTCTGACAGAACCTGCACCTTCATTTACCACCTAGTTCACATTGCATTCAAACAGGTGTTCGGTCTATGGGACAGCAGACACATGTCTTCTCTGGAGTTTCGGGTATGTCCAATGGGGAAGAGATCTCGGGGTGGACCCAGAACATGTTGGAGGGACTATGTCTCTTGGCAGGTGTTCTAACGCCTCATTCACAGACGACCATGATTGGCTGGCAATTACTGTGAGTGACAGGGAAGTGAGCATATGCCAACCTTCCCTCTCTCCCATGAGAGCTCAGCCAATAAGCTCCCATGGACTCTCGGTCACGGACGACTATAGCATTAAACCAGAAATTTATTCATTCATTTTCTGAGCCGCTTAATCCTAATTAGGCTCGCAGGTAGGCCGGCGCCCCATATCAGTCAACTCCGGGCGAGGCTGAGGTGCACCGTGCAACAGCTCGCCAGGCCATCGCAGGGCAAATGGATTAATAATTACAATTGATTAAAAGCAAAAAGATATGTATGGATATACATCACAATATATCAATATTATATTGTTAAATCGCCGAGTCCTGTCTTACAGCAGCATTTCAAGTGGAATAAAAAGGAAGTTGAGGTTTCACCCCGAATCATGTGGCATTTCAGGATGTCGATTTGAGTGACTAATGGTGTATGATCGCATCCTTATTTTTTGCCACATGATTCCGATCAGGAAACCACGAGGGCTCGGACCTGGGTCCGTCTCTGCTGTTACACTCCATTTACAGATCGATATCCTGCATGTGTTCAGTCCATCAGTGTGATAATACGGTTTAATATCATCTCAGGCCATGTTTCCTCCACACTCTCTCCTTGGAAATGGGTCATGAAGGTGCTGCATATACAATATGTCCAGTGTTATATCACGCATGATACAAAATTATACACATTTAAATAATCGATAAATAAAGCGTGTTTAATAAAATTAATGTAATTAGTTAACTAGTTCACATAATCTTTTATTTTCTGCTGTACATGCACAGCTCAGCCGACAGATAGTGCAAGTATTTTACAGTGTAATACAGGGATCCCTCACTTTCCACAGTTAATTGGGACCGAGATCCCCCAGCGACCATCGAATTCCGTGAAGTAGGATCAAGCCCCCCTGACTGACATTTAAGTATATGTGTACATCAGTTCATTAGTTAATTTTCTGTAACCGCTTAATCCTAATTAGGGTCATGGGGAGGCTGGCACCCATCTCAGCCGACTCCGAGCGGGGGCAGAGTACACCCTGGACAGCTCGCGAGGCCATCGCAGAGCGGAAACACGCTGACGGCTTTGCAGCTACTCTTGTCGAAAGTCAGCAATGGTTCTTTTACATGAACCTCACACCATAGACCGTGAGAGACACGGCCCGCCTTTGGTAACCAAGTTAGCTACATTGAGGGGACATTGACAACCTTGTGGAGAGTGGGACTCGAACCCCCAACCTTAGGATCAGTGATCCAGCGCCCTATACCACTAGGCCAACACTTTTCTGTATGTGTATATAATATCAATAAATACATATGCAATGCTATAAATGCTTATAATAACAATTAAACATTCAAATGTAATGCATAAGATGTAAATAAAATATAAATACACACACGTACAGACGCACGCACACACACACATGCACACCTCACCTAAAAGTGTAAGTAGTTTTGATGGGAAGTTTTGGGTTGTTTTTTTTTTGTTTTTGTTTGTTTGGGGTTTTTTTGGGGTTTTTTTTGGACAATTGGCCTTGTTTTTGTGGCATTTTCCTTAAGGTTTCCCCTATTCTTCCTTAATTTCCTTATTTTTTCATTGTATGAATATTTAAAAAAAAAAACACGCGATGCACTGAAGCTACATGAATTGAAGCGAGAAGTAGGGAGGGATCCCTGTATATGTAGGTGACATCATCTTTTGATCTAATTTGCATATTCTTCAAGGATTGTAGAATCTTTGTGTTGTTTGCTGAAAACATGCTGTTTTTATTTGTCATTTAAATTTGCAGGGTTTCCGTGGCGACCTTGTCAACACTCAGGTGCTTATGAAGGACGCAGATGGACTCTGCAGCCTCTCCCATGTAGCACTGTGTCTCCTTGAGGAGGTGTGTGTGTGTGTGTGTGTGTGTGTGTGTGTGTGTGTGTGTGTGTGTGTCCTTGGCCTCGAGTGAAGTGTCCCACTGCGTCCTTATGTTGGTGTTGGTTATCGGAGGTTTTGATGTTTTAGTCTTGTTGTGTGTAAGTATCACACCACGATACTTCAAGACACCAAACATGTTTATGATAAAGGACTGTGTAAAATAAATAATGAAAATATAAAAATAAAGTTTGATGAATTGGAACATAGATGCGTAATGAGAAAATATAAATGAGAAAAATGATTAACTGTACATATACATTTTTAAATTAATTAGAAAATAAATAAGAAAACAATGGCAGTATAGTGGTAAATGCAGTGCAGTGATTGGTGCAGTGGTTAGCATGTCCGCCTCACAGCAGGAAGGTCCTGGGTTCGATTCCTGGGCTTGGTGAAGGCGTTTCTGAGTGGTGTTTGCATGTTCTCACCGTGCTTGTGTGGGTTTCCTCCCAGAGTACAAAAACATGCACAGTAGGCACCCCTAGGTGTGAGCGCGATTGTGAGTCCCGTATTTTCTGGACTATACGTCGCTCTGGAGTACAAGTCACATTGGCCAAAAAATGCATAATAAAGCAGAAAAAAACATATATAAGTCTCACTAGTCTATAAGTCACAAACTCATGAAAACTGTCTACATTGGTTTGGAAATCTGTTGGCAGTTTGTGACGTTGTGGTCCTTGCTCTGATAGAGAGCGGTTGCATTGCTTGAAGTGGTGACACCAAGAAGGTCCTCACGCAAAGTCATTTATATTCATCTACTTGACAACTACCTGGGCGTGGAGACGCAGCTGCACTATTGACAAGCCTCTTCCTGCAGCACGTTACTCAAGCACCCATGTGCGAGCTCATTCCTCTAGCTGTGGCCATCTAGCTTTTAGCCTGCGATTAGTTTTTTGTTTTCTTCAATTGCTGTAATAGTAATCTCCACTTTTGTCCAGTCCCTCACAGGTTTCTTGTTCACTCCAAACTTTCTTTCTGTGGTTCAATTACCATTTTCTGCTGCATATTTCACGATAGTACTTGCAGTTTGTAATCAGCAGAATAGGATTTTCTTTTTCGGGACATTTTTTCAGTGGTGGATGACCAGGTACTGGTACCCAAGCCTAGAGTGCCATCTTGTGGCTGTGAGTATAAAAATAACTAACATGTGAAATTTTGTTTATGACGATGAACAGAATTATATGGAAAAATTTCACATATAACTCGCCCTGGAGTATAAGTCACACCAAAGTATGAACAAAAGTGCAACTTGTAGTCCTGAAAATATGATAGTTTTGTGTGTGTGTGTGTGTGTGTGTGTGTGTGTGTTGGCCCTGCAATGGTCTGGTAAGCTGTCCAAGGCTTATCTTGCCTTCACTCAGAGATGGCCAAGATGGGTGCCAGCCTCTTCAAGACCATAATTAGGATTAAGCGGTGTAAAAAATTAATGAATGGAAAAATAAAATTAAAAAGAATCAGAAGACTTAAAAAATAGAAATAAACAAATGTGGTAAATTAGTGTATTGATAGTGCAGTGAGTGATGCCACTGCCTTTCATCTTCAGGATCTCAGGTGAGTGACAATTTATAAAATTACAGTGATCGTGACATCATCTGGGTTTGAGCATGCGTTACAGTCTATTTTGTGTGTGTGTGTGTGTGTGTGTGTGTGTGTGTGTGTGTGTGTTTCAGATCTGCATGCTGGCCTCTGGCTGCCTGAGCTCATGTAGCGCGGGGATGTCGTGTCCAGGCTCCGAGGCTGATGCCCTGGTGAAGGTGTTTGTTTGGGGAAGTAATAGCAGTCACCAGTTAGCCGAAGGAACGCTGGAGAAAATCCTCCAGCCCAAACTGGCACAGGGCTTCAGCGACGCGCAAGTGGTACGGTCTGAATTTACTGTCGCCACAAAGCCTTCGGCTCGGTTAATTCAAAATCATTTCATGTCGAGATCACACTCAGATCTCGCGATTTTTAATTATCATCTCCTCGCGTGCAGATAGAGGCAGGGCAGTACTGTACGTTCTCCGTGGCCTCGGACGGCTCCATCAGGGCCTGCGGCAAGGGCAGCTATGGCCGTCTCGGCCTCGGCGACTCCAACAATCAGTCGGTCCCAAAGAAGCTGGTGCTGGATCCACCCCGCTGCATGAGGAAGGTGTCCTCGTCCAAAGGATCGGATGGACACACGCTGGCAGTCACGCTCGAGGGAGAGGTGTTCAGCTGGGGGGATGGAGACTACGGCAAGCTGGGCCACGGGAATAGCGCCACCCAAAAATACCCCAAAATCATACAGGGACCCCTGCTGGGGAAGGTGAGAGGAGCAGCCTTTACTGCAGAGGACACTGACTTATAAATGATTGAATCTGAAATGATTCTTTGATCGACATGTTCCATAGCAACAGTGTTACTGAGGAAGAACTCTTAAGTAATGTAGTCAACCATTCAGAATCAAGTATGTACTGAAGTATAAACCTGTGAATATGATATCAGTGAATTAAATATTCTGAGTGTGTGTGTGTGTGTGTGTGTGTGTGTGTGTGTGTGTGTGTGTGTGTGTGTGTGAGAGAGGTGGTGGTCTGTGTATCCGCTGGGTACAGACACAGTGCAGTTGTGACCAACGATGGAGAGCTGTACACCTGGGGAGAGGGAGACTTTGGCCGCCTTGGTATGTGTGAATATGTGTGTGTGTGTGTGTGTGTGTATATATATATATATATATATATATTTATATATATCATCATCATCATCATCATCTTCTGCTTAGTCCAGGGTCGGGTCGCGGGGGCAGCAACCTTAGCAAAGAGGTCCAGACATCCCTCTCCCGAGCTACTTCCTCCAACTCTCCCGGGGGGACACCGAGGCGGTCCCAGACAAGCCGAGAGACATAGTCCCTCCAGCGTGTTCTAGGTCGACCCCGGGGTCTCTTCCCGGTTGGACATGCCCGAAACACCACACCACAGGGAGGCGTCCGGGGGGCATTCTGACCAGATACCCGAGCCACCTCAACTGGCCCCTCTCAATGCGGAGGAGCAGCGGATCTACTCCGAGCTCTCCCCGGATGGCGGAGCTTCTCACCCTATCTCTAAAGGAGAACCCCGCCACCCGGCGAAGAAAGCTCATTTCAGCCGCTTGTATCCGTGATCTTGTTCTTTCGGTCATTACCCAAAGCTCGTGACCATAGGTGAGGGTTGGAACGTAGATCGACTGGTAAATTGAGAGCTTCGCCTTGCGGCTCAGCTCCTTTTTCACCACGACGGACCGGTACAGGCACCGCTTAACAGCAGAGGCTGCGGCGATCCGTCTGTCGATCTCTCGCTCCATCCTTCCCTCACTCGTAAACAAGACCCCAAGATACTTAAACTCCTCCACTTGGGGCAGGACCTCATTCCCGACCCGGAGGGTGCATTCCACCATTGTCCGACTGAGAACCATGGCCTCGGACTTGGAGGTACCGATCTTCATCCCGGCTGCTTCGCACTCAGCTGCAAATCGCTCCAATGAGAGCTGGAGGGCCCGACTTGATGAAGCCAAAAGGACAACATCGTCCGCAAGAGGCAGAGACGATATCCGAGGGCCACCAAACCAGAACCCCTCATCGCCTCGACTGCGCTTAGAAATTCTGTCCATAAAAATTATGAACAGAATCGGTGACAAAGGACAGCCTTGGCGGACTCCAACTCCCACTGGAAACGAATCCGACCTGCTGTTACCAATACGGACCAAACTCTGGCTCGGTGATACAGCGACCGAATAGCTCGTAGCAACGGATCCGAACGCCGTATTCTCGAGCACGCCCCACAAGATCTTTCGAGGGACACGGTCGAAAGCCTTCTCCAGATCCACTAACCACATGTGGACAGATTGGGCACACTCCCATACCCTCCAGAATCCTGTGGAGCGTATAGAGTTGGTCAAGAGTGCTGCGGCCAGGACGAAAACCACATTGTTCCTCCTGAATCCGAGGTTCGACTATCGGTCGGATCCTCCTCTCTAGTACCCCTGCATAGACTTTACCAGGTAGGCTGAGGAGTGTAATTCCTCGATAATTGGAACACACCCTCCGGTCCCCCTTCTTAAAAATTGGGACCACCACCCCAGTTTGCCAATCCAGAGGTACAGCCCCCGATGACCACGCGATGTTGCAGAGACGTGTCAACCAAGACAGTCCTCCAACATCCAGAGCCCTGAGATATTCCAGGCGGATCTCGTCCAACCCCGGAGCTCGACCACCGAGGAGCTTTTTGACCACCTCAGTGACCTCCACTCCAGTGATGGGCGGACCCGAACCCGAACCCCCAGGGTCTTCCTCTTCCACGGAGGGCGTGTTGGTGGGATTGAGAAGGTCCTCAAAGTATTCTCTCCACCTCTCAACAACATCCCCAGTCAAGGTAAGCAGCTCCCCACCTCCACCGTAAATAGTGTTTGTGAAGAACTGCTTCCCCCTCCTGAGGCGTCGGATGGTGGCCCAGAACCTTTTTGAGGCCAACCGATAATCACGCTCCAGGCCCTCACCGAACTCCTCCCACGCCCGAGATTTTGCATCTGCGACAGCCTCGGCTGCAGCACGTTTGGCCTGCCGGTACCCGTTTGCTGCCTCAGGAGTCCCACAGGCTAATAAAACCCGATAGGCCTCCTTCTTCAGCTGGACGGCCCCCTTCACCGCAGGTGTCCACCACCGGGTTCGGGGATTACCGCCACGACAAGCACCGACGACCTTACGGCCACAGCTATGGGCTGCCGCCTCAGCAATGGAGGCACGAAACATGGACCATTCGGATTCCATGTCCCCCGCCTCCTCCGGAACGTGGTTGTAGCTCTGCCGGAGGTGGGAGTTAAAGGCCTCTCGGACAGGGGGCTCCGCCAAACGTTCCCAGCAGACCCTGATTACACGCTTGGGCCTGCCAGGTCTGGAAGGCAACCTCCCACACCACCGAAGCCAACTCGCCACCAGGTAGTGATCGGTAGACAGCTCAGCTCCTCTCTTCACCCGAGTGTCCAGAACATATGGTCGCAAGTCCGATGACACGACTACAAAGTCAATCATCGAACTGCGACCTAGGGTGTCCTGGTGCCAAGTGCACTTATGGACACCCTTATGTTCGAACATGGTGTTCGTGATAGACAAACTATGACGAGCACAGAAGTCCAACAACGACACACCATTCGGATTCAGACTGGAGAGGCCGTACCTACCGATCACACCCTTCCAGGTCACACTATCGTTGCCCACATGGGCGTTGAAACCCCCCCCCCCCCAAGACTCCAAAAAGGGTGGGTACTCTGAACTGTCATTTGGTGCATAAGCACAAATAACAGTCAGGACCCGTCCCCCCACCCGAAGACGGAGGGAAGCTACCCTTTCGTCAACCGGGGAGAACCCCAACATTTGGGCACCGAGACAGGGGGGCAACAAGAATACCCACACCGGCTCGCCGCCTCTCCCCATGAGCAACTCCAGAATAGAAGAAGGTCCAGCCTCTTTCGAGATGGATGGTTCCAGAGCCCAAGCTATGCGTTGAGGTGAGCCCGACTATATCTAGTCGGTATCTCTCCACCTCACGCACCAAATCAGGCTCCTTTCCTGCCAGAGAGGTGACATTCCATGTCCCGAAGGTCAGAGTAAGTAGCCGAGGATCAGTCCGACAGAACCCATGCCTTTGGCTGCCACCCAACTCACACTGCACCCGACCCCGAAAACTCCTCCCACGGGTGGTGGGTCCATGGGAGGGCGGACCCATGTCTCCTTTTCGGGCTGGGCCCGGCCAGGCTCCATGGGCATAAGCCCGACCACCAGGCGCTCGCCTTCGAGCCCCTCCCCTGGGCCTGGCTCCAGGAGAGAACGCGTCCGGGCAAGCGTCCGGGCAAGGGAGACTGATTCCTATGTTGTCTCGTGTCATAGGGGTTTGTTTTGAATCGCACTTTGTCTGGACCTTCACCCCGGACCTGTTTGCCTTGGGTGACCCTACCAAGGGCATTTGCCCCCGACAACATAGCTCCTAGGATCATTAGGTCACGCAAACCCCTCCACCACGATAAGGTGGCGATTCAAGGAGGGGATTTATATATATATAATGTATATGTGTGTGTGTGTGTCCTCTCCCCCGTTTTTTTCTTTCTCTCTGTCTCTGTCTAGGCCACAGTGACAGTCACAGCCGGAACATTCCAACCCTGGTGAAAGACATCAGTGGTGTGGGCCAGGCAGCATGTGGCAGTTCACACACCGTGGCTGTCGCTCTGGACGGACGTGTCGTCTGGTCATTTGGAGGCGGAGACAACGGTCAGTAACACCACAAGCGCTGGTCCACATTGGCTTCACACATCCCTCCCTGGGGATAAAGTCTCAGTGATGCCCAGCCGTCCCTGAACATTTATTATAAATAGATTCTGTTATTGAAATTCCACCATTTTACCAAAAAGGTACAAATGTATTTAAACTCAAAGTCCCTACAAGGATAGGAAAAGTAGGAACCCTGAAAAA
>CM045735.1:63044748-63072248 GCA_024760905.1 Plotosus lineatus | reverse complement strand
CTGAAATCAACATTTGAGTCTCAAATCAGAATCAGAAAGTCAGAACACCATGAATCAGTATCTCAGATAAATCAATGTAGAGTCAGAGACACAAATCAAGTCTGAGTCTTGAGTTCAGACACATGGACTGAGTCAGAATCTTGAGTCAAAAGGAATCATGAATCAAAAGGTTCCACCTGAAGGCAGATCAGTGTTCGTGAAAGTGCTCATGTGTCCAAATCGTGTTTCTTCTCTCGTCCACAGCGTCTGCAGTTAGACATGGTGCTGAACAGTCTCCAGGAGCAGAGCCATGTAGCATCCCTGCTGGGTTACAGCTCTCCAGGGGACCTCGGTACCAACCTACCCCAACCTGCCTCACCAGAGCGGCCTGTGACCCTCACTACCTCCAACACAGAGTCCCAGGACCACCTGCACCTAGCTGAAGTGCTTCTCAAGACACTCCTACTGAGCATCGGCTTCTACACGGTCAGTGAGGGTCTATTATTATACTAACTGTGTGCGATTTTTGTTTATTTATTGACCTGAATCTGTATCATTGTGGTCGTGTATAGGAGCGCGCCTTCGGTGAGCTGGAGAAGAACAGCGACAAGCAGCAGTCCAGTCCAGCTCAGAAAGAAGCCGAAGCTCCGTCTCACTTCCACCATCTGCTGTCAGCGCTGCAGAAACACCTTCTGGCTCACTGCTACATCTACACCAACACCCAGGTGCTCCTGCTCATCTCTGTCTGAAAAAACTTCAGAGCAATGTGGAAATAGATATATGTATATATGTATTTTTTTGTTGCATGTAGGATGATGGTAGCGTGACGCTGCTCCATAAGCACCTGTCTCTGCTGTTACCCTACTCCGCCGAGACGTTCAGGAGGTCCAGCGCCCTGCTTGAGGAGAGTTCGCTGGATATGAATGTCCTCGATAAACTCCACTGTAAGAATTAAAATGGGCAAAGTTAAAGAGAACGAGCTCACTGATTGGGAGTGTGGGGCTGAAGCACCCCCTCTAAGGACTCCAGTTGACAACACACATTTTACATTTTATGTACCAATCAGAAAACAGAGCTCATTAAAACTCCATCCACTTTACTTAAATAAGGAAAAGTCATTCTTATCGTGTTGGAGAAAATTGACCATAACGTCGCTATTTTGTGTGTGTGTGTGTGTGTGTGTGTGTGTGTGTGTGTGTGTAGCGGTGCTGTATGGCTCTGTTGCAGGCAGTTTGCTGTGTCAGGTGATCTATTCTTTGCTGCTCCTCCCCCTGGGAGTGGTCAGGCCTGTCCTGCCTCACCTTATGACTCTCCTTGAACAACTGAACGAGTTGAACATTCACCTGCCCAACACACACCTACAGGAGGAGCTGGAGCTGGAGGGGGTGGATACATCCTCCAGTAAACACATCACTCTCACATCAGGTTGCAGATGATCAGATTTCACTTTTTTTCATTCTAAACCATTTTGTTCTACTGTACTCACTTTTTTCTGTTTATAATTTTTTTTTTCCACTTACCCTCTATACAGATGTGCCGGGTATGACTGACACCCTTGAATTGGAGACTTGGCATGACTGGGTGTGGCTTCTGGACCTAGAAAGAGCTGTGGCTTTAGCGATTGGTCGATCTCTGGGAGGGATGCTGCAGGGCCCACCCCCCTCCGCCCAGGAGAAGACGGCAGAGTTTTGGCTGTGTAACCCACTCCTGAGGAACGGACTGGAGATGGACTTCGAACAGCTGGGTATGGCATCGGCCTCACAACTTTAACAGAGCTGATGTTTTTATATTTTTATGTTTTTATACTAAATTTATTAAAAAAAAAAAAGTGGACTTGTAGGCATCACCGGAAACTGGAACGTAACATTAAAATTAAAAAAAAAAAAAAAGAATTTTTCTTTGTTTGCTGTAGACTTGGCCATGAGCTGGCTGACAGAGGCAGTGCTGCTTGGCTGTGGAGACACTAGACTGGCCGACCTTCATCTCTCCGAAGAGAACGCTACGCTGCTGGATCTGGCACTTGGTTCCTCACGAGAACCTGCGAGTGGACTCTGGAGGAAGATGAAGGAGTATGCGGTTAGCAGAGGTGAGGAATGATTACAGGAATAATAACAATAATGATAATAATTATAAGAGTAATTATAATAATGACAGTATTATGATTATAAGAAGAAATAATTATAATAATAACAACATGGTAATAATAATAATACAGTACTAATACTACGACTACTACTAATAAAAATTATAATACTAAAAATGATCAATCAATTATGCACTCTTAATAAAAAGATATGTGTGTGTGTGTGTGTGTGTAGACTGGGATAGCGGTTGTGCAGTAGGAGATGGTTTGTTGGAGACGGTGTGTCGCTGTAGTCTTGCCGCTCTTCTCAAACACACTGGGCTGCAGGATGAAGCGTACTGGCAGGACAAGTGAGTCTCACATCACACACACAAACAGACACACTCGCACAAATGCAGACACACACTCATGCACACACACACTCACTCACTCACTCACTCATAGAGCTGAGACAGTCTCCCAGCATTAACTCTGTGTGTGTGTGTGTGTGTGTGTGTGTGTGTGTGTGTGTGTTAAACGTCAGGTACGAGCCCTGTGAGATGCTGATTGAGATCTATGAGGTGGTGCATAAAATCCGCAGCACTCTCCTATCTCATAAAGAGAACCCAGGACACGCAGCTAGCACACAGCCGGCTATGGTGACTAAACAAGTAAACACACTTCACACGTTCTTGCACCATGTGGTTCAATGTGGAGGCTGTAAAAGTTATTTATTTACCTTGTCTCTGATGTCGGTGTCAGGGTTCGAGTGACACACACAGCCTGGAGGACGACATACATGAGTGCAGCAGCTCAGAGGAAGTGGTGAGAGAGATCACACACACCGCTGAACACAACCATGATGAGACAACTGAGGACGAGACGCCCAGCATCAGTATGTACCTGCCGGGTAAACACACTGCTTTTTGTGTTTTCATAAACATATACACACACACTATGAATATTACTAGATTCAGAGTGTAGTTCTTAATTCAAACTTTGTGTAAATAAATACTTTTTGTCTGTGTGCGTCCGTCCATCTGTCTGTCGCTATGTGTCCGTGTCCCTGTCTGTCCCTCGGTGTGTCTGTCCATCTGTCTGCCACTGTTTGTGTCTGTGGGTGTCTGTTGCTGTGTCTGTCGGTCTGCTTGCTTATGTGTGTGTGTGTGTGTGTGTGTGTGTGTGTGTGTGTGTGTGTGTGTGTGTGTGTGTGTGTGTGTGTGTGTGCGCGTGCGCGTGCGTGCGTGTTCATCTATACATGAATTTAGGTTATACTCCATCATAATTCAAGAATCACAAACAAATATCATTAAAAAGGTGTGTGCGTGCGTGTGTGTGTGTGCGTGCACCTGCCACCCAGCAGAGGTGCTGCAGTGTTTCTTGGCCACACGAGAGGCAATGCAGCTGCAGCAGAACGAGACGGTGTACGAGTCTTCAGGCACCAGCACCCTGCCCAGTACGTCTGAGAGCCCAGCTACCCCGGACAGAGACACGCCCACCTGCGTCCCTTTCAACTCCATCTGCCAAATGCTCACCAAACGCTGCCTCTTCCTGCTGCTGGGGGTCCGACCCGCCTGGCACCATCACAGCCCACACACTAATACCACAGCTGCCAGGTAGGGGTGTGTGTGTGTGTGTGTGTGTGTGTGTGTGTGTGTGTGTGTGTGTTCTGAACTCATGGTTTCTTGGCTATCTCTACAGGAAGTGTTTGTACTCATATGAAGGGCAGAATGTGAAAGTTGGATTCTTTAATCCTTACAGCAGCAGGACTGAGAGAGAGGTGTGAAATACAACACATACACTCCACTTCACTCTACTCGTACAACCTGTAGATACTGTATATACACAGAAACACACACAGCCACACACCCTACCCGTATACCCTGTAGATACTGTATACATACACACACACAACTCGTACACCCTGTAGATACTGTATATACACACACACACACAAACACACACTACTTGTGTACCCTGAAGACAGTGTACACACACACCCTACTCATACACCCTGTATATACTGTATACACACACACACACACACACACACACACACACACACACACACACACACACGTGCACCCTACTCATACACCCTGAACATACTGCATGTACACACACTACACTCCACTCGTACACAGACACAATTCGTACACCCTGTAGATACTAGATACAGACACACACACAACTTGTACATCCTGTAGATATGGTATGCACACACACTACACTCTACTGGATAATAGTGAAACTCTCTGTAAATCTGATCAGATCCGCTGTGCCGTGCTTGAGAGGAACCAGGAGTTTAAACACGGGACATAATAATATTAATAATGTCCAGATGATTATGGAGATCGAGAGAAAGAGAGAGAGAGAGATTGTATACATGCTCGGCGATTTTAACGCACGGATAGGGGCCGATCACGACTCCTATCCCCGCTGCATTGGCCGCTTTGGCATTGGCAAGCTCAATGAGAATGGCCAATGCCTTCTTGAACTCTGCTCCTTTCATGACCTCTGTCTGACCAACATATTCTTCTCAACCAAGTCCTGCCACCCAGTGTTCTGGAGACACCCAAGGTCTCGCCACTGGCATCAGCTGGACTTCGTCATCACCAGTAGATCCCTCCTGAACCAAGTACCGATCACATGCAGTTTCCACAGTGCTTACTGTGACACCAACCATTCCCTGGTTGTCACCAAGGTACTTCTCTGCCTCAAACGTGTCAACCTCTCCGAGCAGAAACCCCGCATCCGCATCAACACAGCTATGATTGCTGGATGTAGCCCTGGCGGACTGCCCCACTGACTGTGCTACTGCAAGCTGGAACCACATCCGCGAGGCTATGTTTGAGACCGCCATAGACACCTTTGGGAAGAAGGTGGGGAGGAGTGCAGATTGGTTTGAAGCAGGAGCGGCTGAGATGGAACCTGCCACCGCCACCAAACGTGCAGCCCTTATCGCTTACAAGGAGCCCTCTGTGCAAATGCTTGCTGTACTGCAAGAAATAATTCACAAAAGATTGCAAGGCATTGTGCCAGCAACTACTGGCTTAACTACTGGCTTAACCTCTGCCAGGACATACAGCTTTCTGCAGATCTTGGAAATGAGTGCAAAATGTACGAAGGCATGAAGAAGGCTTTCGGTCCCAGCGCCCCACTCAAGTCAGCTGCAGGTGACGTCATCAAGGATCATGGCAAACAAATGAAGAGATGGGCTGAGCACTACCAAGAGCTCTACTCAAGAGAATCCACCGTCTCGAACACAGCCTTTGAGAGCACCCCTCCACTGTCTGTTATGGATGAGCTTCACACTCCACCCATTATCGAGGAGCTCAGCAAGACAATAGACTCCATCTCAAGCGGCAAGGCTCCAGGCAGTGACAACATCCCGCCTGAAATCATCAAAACCACAAAGGAGAGCATGCTCTTGAAACACCTCCATGAGCTCCTACTGCAGTGCTGGGAGGAAGGGGCTGTTCCCCAAGACATGCATGATGCCAAAATCATCACCCTCTACAAGAACAAGGAGGCGCGAAGTGATTACAACAACTATTGTGGCATCTCACTCCTAAGCATAGTTGGCAAAGCCTTTGCCCATGCCGTCCTCAACAGGCTCCGACTACTTGCCGAACATATGTATCCAGCGGCGCAGTGTGGATTCAGGGAGTCCAGGTCAACCATAGATATGGTCTTCTCTATGAGGCAGCTGCAAGAGAAGTGCTGGGAGCAGAGACAACCCCTCTATTTCTCCTTCATTGACCTGACCAAGGCTTTTGACTTAGTAAGCAGGGATGGACTGTTTGCCCTCCTTCAGCGAATTGGATGTCCCCACAAGCTTTTGAGTGTGATCAAGTCGTTTCACCAGGGCATGAATGGCATCGTCCAGTTTGATGGATCATCCTCAGACCCTTTTCCGATCAAGAACGGTGTGAAGCGGGGCTGTGTCCTCGCTCCAACTCTTTTTGGCATCTTTTTCTCCCTGCTCCTGTGCTACACCTTCCAGAACTCTGAAGATGGCATCTTCCTCCATGCCAGGAGTGACGAAGGCCTCTTTAACCTGGCACGCCTCAGAGCAAAGACCAAGGTGCGGAGCGTTCTCATCAGGGAGCTGCTCTTTGCTGATGATGCTGGTCTTGTTGCCCACACCGAGGAAGTGCTCCAGTGTCTGATCAACTACTTTGCTGGTGCCTGCTCTGAGTTTGGCCTCACCATCAGCCTTAATAAGACCGAGGTCATGGGCCAGGATGTCAGCAGTGCTCATAGTATCAACATCGGCAACCACATCCTTGAGGTGGTGGATAAGTTCACCTACCTCTGATCGATCATCTCCAGCAACCTCTCTTGAGGCGTCGACAGTATCGGCAAGGCATCGACAGTGATGGCCCGTCTGGCGAAGCGAGTCTGGGACAACTACGTGCTAACCACCAACACCAAGATAAGAGTCTACAAGGCCTGCGTACTAAGTAGTCTCCTTTATGGCGGTGAAGCATGGACCCTCTACTACTGACTGAACGCCTTCCACCAACACTGCCTTCGCAGACTACTGGGCATCACTTAGCCGTCCATGTCTTCAACATCGACGTCCTGGCCAGAGCAGATGTGCCCAGTATGTTTGCCATCCTGACCCAGAAACACTTGCGATGGCTTGGCCACGTCACCCGAATGGATGATGGCCACATCCCCAAAGACTGACTGTACAGGGAAGCTAGTTACTGGAATTAGGCCAAAAGGACACCCAGCTCTCAGGTTCAAGGATGTCTGCAAGTGCAACCTCAAGGCTGGAGGCTTCAACCCCCCGACCTGGAGTCAGCCGCCTCCGACTGCTCTGACTGATGGACCACCACCCAGGATGTCATCAGGACAACTGTTTAATCTCTTCGGTCCTCTCTGTGTCCCACTTCTTCTTAGCTAACCTCTTCTTTTATACACACTTATGCACTTCCTCATTCTACCACCAAGTCTCCTTATCTACTTTCCTTCCAGGGGACACACCAAGTACTCTCCTACCTGTCTCCCAGATCACATTAGCTGTAGTTGTACAGTCATCTGGAAGCACTTCCTGACCACCCAAAGCCTGGTTCAACTCATCCTTGAAGACCAACACTCTTCCTTTTTCAGCTTAAGCCACTTTGTCTTCTGCTCTGCTTTTTCCTTCTTCACCTTCCTCACCATCAGCATCACCCTGCACACCACCATCCTATGCTATTTGGCAACACTCTCACCCACTACTACTCTGCAGTCACTGACTTCCTTTAAATTACATCGCCTACACAAGATGTAGTCTACCTGTGTGCTCCTACCTCCGCTTTTATAAGTCACCCTATGCTCCTGTCTCTTCTGGAAGAAAGTATTCGCCACAGTCATTTCCATCCTTTTTGCAAAATTTATTACTGTAACATCTGTCCTTCTGTGTTCCTGTCCTGGATACCAAACCGGTCCATCACTTCCTCGTCCCCTCTGTTGCCTGCATCAACATGTCCATTGACGTCTGCACCAATAACCACACTATCACCTCTGGGGGTACTCTGCATCACTTCATCAAGTCACTCCAGAATCTCTCCTTCTCTTCTAGCTCACATCCTGCCTGTGGGGCATAAGCACCAACAACATTGAACATCACACCTTCAATTTCTAACTTGAGACTGATCACTCTGTCTGACACTTTTTTCACTTCTAAAACATTCCTGACAAACCCCTTCTTCAAGATGATTCCTACTCCATTTCTCTTCCCATCCACACCATGATAAAACAGCTTAGACCCTGCTCCTAAGCTTCTAGCCTTGCTACCGTTCCACCTGGTCTTCTGAACACACAGTATATCCATCTTCCTCTTCTGCATCATGTCAGCCAGCTCTCTAGCTTTTTCTGTCCACACCCTGTTGGTTAGCAGCACTGATGGCGGTCGTTGTTAACCCGGGCCTCGTCCGATTTGGTATGAAATTTGTTTTGATCATTCGCATGGAATTTTGGCACAAGTTTTATGCCGAATGCCCTTCCTGTCGCAACCCTCAGCATTATCCGTGCTTGGGACCGGCATGAGGATGAACACTGGCTTGTGCCCCCTTATTTTTTTTAATATATATATATATATATATATATATATATATATAGAGAGAGAGAGAGAGAGAGAGAGAGAGGATGGTGGTATGCAGGATGACGCTGATGGTGAGAAAGGTAAAAAAGGCAAAGGCAGAGCAGAAGACAAAGTGGTGGAAGCTGAAAAAGGAAGAGTGTCATGTTGATGAAGAATGAAGGGAAAAGTGTACAAGACGGTGATGAGGCCAGCGATGTTGTATGGTTTAGAGACAGTGGCCCTGGGGAAAAGACAGGAGTCAGAGTTGGAGGTAGCAGAGATGAAAATGTTGAAGTTCTCTTTGGGAGTAACGAGGATGGATAGGATCAGGAATGAGTACATCAGAGGGACAGCACATGTTAGATGTTTAGGAGACAATGTCAGAGAGGCTAGATTGAGATGGTTTGGACCTTTACAGAGGAGGGATAGTGAGTATATTGGTAGTAGGATGCTGAGGTTGGAACTACCAGGCAGAAGGTTTAGAGGAAGACCAAAGAGAAGATTTATGGATGTGGTGAAGGCGGACATGAAGGTCGTTGGAGTAAGAGTAGAAGATGCAGAGGATAGGGAGAGATGGAGGCAGATCATTTGCTGTGGCGACCCCTGAAGGGAACAGCCGAAAGAAAAAGAAGAATATATACATACACACACTGTAGATAGTGTATACACACACACACACACACACACACACTTTGGAGAGACTGTACACACAGACACACACACCCTACTTGTACACCCCGTAGATACTGTATACACACACACACACACACACAAAATACTGTATGCACAACACACACCCTACTCATACACCATTTCGATACTGTACACACACACACACACACACACACACACACACACACACACACACACCCCTGTAGATTGTGTACACACATACACACATGTACACATACCCCCTACTCGTACATCCTGTAGATACTGTATACACAGACATACTCTCACACGCACACACGCTACTCATACAGATTGTATATACAGTGGAGCCTCGGTACTCAAACTTAATCCGTTCCAGACGGCTGTTCAGATTCCGATTTGTTTGGATTCCGAATCCGTTTTTCCCATTACAAATAATGTAAATAATCTTAATCCGTTCCATCGTCTTTTGAACAGAAGTTAACAGTACCATAAGTCATACGATAGGTCCCGAAATTAAGTGAAAAAAATATTGAATACCGTACACTATGTTATGGTCTGTGTTGTGAGAGACTCTTTAACTGCACTGTGGTTTTAATTTTAGTGTGTTATGGTGTCTCACAAAAGAGTTACTCGTTGAAATGCGCTTTAGAGAGGGTCGTGGCTGTCACACGTGGGTGGAGTGCTAAACACACACAATTAATTCCACGTAATCACGGGCTATAAAGACTAGCAGCGCTCTTCCTGGTGCTAGAAGAATGTCCCTCTTCCCCGTGATCTCTTTGGCTCTCAGCTCCGTGCTCCACCAGTTTTCGCTTTAGTTTGATTTCCGTTTTTCTCCACAGCTCTAACAGTGACTACGATTTCCCCGTTTCATCTATGAAAATAGGTGCACTTTATTGTTCGCAGGGAAGGCACTAGAGCATGGGGAAGAGTGCTGCTATTCTTTATAGCCTGTGATTAAATGGAAATAGCTGTGTGTGTTTAGCACACCACCCGCGTGTGACAGCCACAGCGAATCATGATTCCCTCTCCAACATGCA
This sequence comes from Plotosus lineatus, assembly GCA_024760905.1. Lineage (NCBI taxonomy): Eukaryota > Metazoa > Chordata > Actinopteri > Siluriformes > Plotosidae > Plotosus > Plotosus lineatus. The sequence continues at coordinate 63,062,437 of CM045735.1, read as the reverse complement.
TTTCAATGCGCAACTCTTTTGTGAGAGACCATAACACACTAAAATAAAAACCACAGTGCAGGTAAAGTATAAGAACAATAACGATAAGAATTCTAATCTTTGTGGTGGTGAGCAGTTGGCCTACGTAAATGTTGGAGAGGAAGAGAAGAAGCGTATTCCCTTCCATAACAGAGCGTAAGAGAGCAAGGCGGATTCTCTTCCATAACAGCTTCAGGTAAATCAGCCAAAGGTGTTTTTTTTCTCTTGGTACCGCGTTGCATGGATGACTATTCTTCAGGATGTTCCCTTCTTTTCTTGAAGAATGTTTCTAATGTGGCTTGTTTCTGCCTTCTTTTCAAAACCTTACGGAAGTGGCTCATGACCTCATCGTTAAAGGTGTTCACAGCGCCGCTAGCGCTTTAGCTTTAGCTTTATGAGGGTGATACATACATATTACTGTATCAACAACTTTCGGACTTCCCCAGGACAGCTTTATCAGGGTGATACATAATATCAACAACTTTCGAACTTCCCCAGAACATACATAGTATCCACAACTTCCGAACATCCGGAAGTCACGCACTTTTCCTCCTTCTCGGTCTCGTTTTTTTTTCTTTTTTTGCACGTTTCTCGAGTTCAACTTCCGGTTTTTGTTTGGTTTCCGGGACCAAAAAAAAAAAATCAAGGAATTTTGTTCGGATTCTGATTTGTTCAAACTCTAGAGCGTTCGGATTCCGAGGCTCCACTGTACTGTATATACACACACACACACACACACACCCTGATGATACTGGACACACACACACACACACACACACACACACACACACACACACACACGCGCACCTTACTCATGCAGCCTGTAGATACTGTGTACACACACCTTACCCGTATATCCTGTGGATACTGTACATACACGCACACACACACACACACCCTGTAGATACTGCACACACACACACTCCCCCTCTCCTCGTACAACCTGTAGATACTCTTTATGCGTGCACACACACCCTCCAGAAGTTAGACTTCATCTGTTTTTTCCTGTGTGTGTGTGTGTTTGTTCTGTTTGTTTTTAAGATGTCGGATTATTCCAGAAGCTGCTCTGGGTTAGTGAGGAATAAGATGGGTGAGTGTATGTGTGTGTGTATGTGTGTGTGTGTGTGTGTGTTTGTTTGTGTGTGTGTGTGTGTGTAAGGGAGGGGATGGTTGTGATATTTTTCTTCTTTTTTTCCTTTCGGCTGTTCCCTTTTTTCTCAGGGGTCGCCACAGCGAATCATTATTCCCACAATATATTTTATTGATTTAGAATTTAATTTCTGAACCTCACGGTGGTATAGAAACAAGATCCTGGGTACAAGTCCCATAATTGTCGAGAGCTTTTCTGTTTGGAGTTTGCATGTTCTTCTACTGCTTATTTGGGTTGCCTTTAGTTACTCTGGTTTCCTCCAACACAGAAAGAAGACATGCGCATTAGGCTAATCGGTTGTTCCAGATCTGTGTGTGTGTGTGTTTGTGTGTGTTTGTGGGCCCTGCAATGGTCTGGCACGATGGCTTAGTTGTCACATGATTCAAATTCAGCCTTTTTTTAGTGTTTTAAATCCCAGTCAAGCTCTATGATGCCACTCAAATGCCGGCTAAGCGCCAGAAAAAGGTAATGACGTTGAATGTCTCATCTGAAGAAATAAGGCTTTGTCTTGAAGAAACGACAGTTTCCTCTGAAGCGCCTGAAGAGGAATAATCATCTGAACTGCGGTAAAGCACTGTAGTATTAAAGTCTTTTTAAATTATTATTCCAGTAGAGGTATTATAAATGATGTTGTACAATTATTCAACACAAATGACTCTTAATGCACCAGAGTTACACTACACACTACAATTTAACAAAGATGTATTTACAGTTCAATTACAAAAACGATAAAATTTTTATAAACACTTTCACATAATCTTTCACATAATTTTAGCAATTTAATAAGTTATTTTACTAAGCACTTTGGGGGAATCAGGTATACCCGTGGGTAGAATTATAAACTTTAAAAAATGGCTGTCTATACAGGGGTGAACTGCAATAAAATATTATAGTTCAACCAAAAACATTCTTAAATATATTTCAAACTATATCTGTAAGTATGCTAAGTTGGACAGTAAGGAGGGAGAAAATGATTTATACAGGTTGGCACAGCAGAGAAATAGAGATGGGAAGGATGTGCAACAATTTATTATTATAGAGTGATTAAGGACAGAGTGGGATGGAGAGTGTAGAAAAGAGGTGAAGAAGCGTGTGCAGGCAGGTTGGAATGGTTGGAGAAAAGTATCCGGTGTGATGTGTGATAGAAAGGTATTGGCAAAAATGAAAGGAAAAGTGTACAAGACGGTGTTGAGTCCAGCGATGTTGTATGGTTTAGAAACAGTGGCACTGGGGAAAAGACAGGAGGCTGAGCTGGAGGTAGCAGAGATGAAAATGTTGAGGTTCTCTTTGGGAGTAATGAGGATGGATAGGATCAGGAATGAGTACACCAGAGGGACAGCACATGTAAGAGGTTTTGGAGACAAAGTCAGAGAGGCTAGATTGAGATGGTTTGGACATGTACAGAGGAGGGATAGTGAGTATATTTGTCGTAGGATGCTGAGGTTGGAACTTCCAGGCAGAAGGCTGAGAGGAAACCAAAGAGAAGATTTATGGATGTGGTGAAGGAGGACATGAAGGTAGTTGGAGTAAGAGTAGAAGATACAGAGGATAGGGTGAGATGGAGGTGGAGGGTTTGCTGTGGCGACCCCTGAAGGGAAAAGCCGAAAGGAAAAGGATATATATATATATATATATATATATATATATATATATATATATATATATATATATATATATATATATATATATATATATATATATATATATATATATATATATGTATGTATGTATGTATGTATGTCTGTGTATGTATATAGATATATTGGTATGTGTGTATTTTAGATTTCACACAACAGTCTCTACAGTCTCAACGGTGTTATAAAGAAACATTTCGATTGACCAATACAAATCAAGTATTCAAATGAGCTGTGTAATATTGCAAATTTGTTGATAAATTCTCAGATTTTGGTTTAGATGTAGCTTTTATAAACATCTGGTTATAGTTTGCATAGTCATAAACTGAGATGATAACATGTGTATGTGTGTGTGTGTGTGTGTGTGTGTGTGTGTGTGTGTGTGTTCATTCAGCGCTGCCGCTGTGCCCACTTGGCATCATGAAGGACGCATGGGAGAGACTGAGGCAGTGTATCAGTCCAGATACGGCGCTCAGCTCTGCGACTGTCAGCTCACCTATGATCGATCAGGTCTCTCACACACACACACACACATCTCATTTTTAAATTTCAGCAACGTGTTTATTTTATTTTTATCATTTTTATAAGTGAACAATAAATAGGAATTTTCTTAATAATCATTTGAGAACATTAGTGAAGTCTGTATTCAAGGGGCATTGGTGGCCTAGTGGTATAGGGCGCTGGATTGCTGATGCTAAGGTTGGGGGTTCCAATCCCACTGTGCACAAGGTTGTCACTGTCCCTCCCCAGTGCAGCTAACTGGGTTATCAAAGGCGGGCCATGTCTCTCACTGTCTATAGTGAGAGGCATGAAAAAGAACCATTGCTGATTTTCGTAAAGAGGAGCTGCAAAGCCATCAGCGTGTTTCTGTCCCTTGGTAAAGGGTTGTGTCAGGAAGGGCATCCGACGTAAAAAAACTATGCCAAATCAAACGTGCAAATCATTCGCTGTGGCGACCCCTGATGAAGGGAAAAAGCCAAAAGGAAATCTCTCTCAGTGAAGTCTCTATTCAGGCCTGAAATATAACACAACTCCTTGTCCCTGTCTTCTTCTTTAGGTTTCCAGTGTGTTAAAAGATCGCTAGAATTTTTAAATTTGTAAATCAGTGTGTACTCAGTGACACAACAGCGCTTTACTGTTTAACTATCAAGTGTTGTTGTTTTTTTCTCTCTACCACGTTAATCCTGCCTCTAGTGGCATCATGTACTTCTTTTCCTTTCGGCTGTTCCCTTCAGGAGTCGCCACAGCAAATCATCTGCCTCCATCTTCGTAGAAGTTACATTAATGATTCACATGTTTGATTTGGCATAGGTTTTTATGTTGGCTGCCCGTCCTAACACAACCCTTTAGCAAGGAGCAGAAACACGCTGACGGTTCTTTTATGTGAACCTCTCACCATAGACAGTGAGAGACATGGCTGGCCTTTGATAACCCAGTTAGCTGCACTGGGGGAACAGTTACAACCTTGTTTAGAGTGGGACTCGAACTCGCAATCTTAGGATCCGCGATCCAGTGCCCTTTACCACCAGGCCACCACTGCCCACATTCGTGGCATCTTGTACATGCTCTTTATTTGTTTAGTAATTTATACTATTTATGTATCTATTTATTTATTTACTTATATAATATATGTATGTGTGTATGTTCGTACTTGTATCTATTTTTGCACCCCCTACTGATAGTACCTCAAGAGCCTGTAACAGTGAATTTCTCCATTGTGAGATTAATAAAGCTGTATCTTATCTTATCTTATCTTATCTTTATTTTACGTTATTGTTCCCTCTACTGTTTAAACAATGTAATTACAGCCAGGGAAAATCTAATAATTACACTTCCATTTAGAAAAAAATGTATTTCATGATTCAGATCAGTATTAATATCTTCATATTATAATTACTGTTGTAATTCTGTTTCATGTAGGTGTTTCACTTCATATGTGGGAGTCTGGTGAGGACGTCGGCGCTGGTGGAGAGGGAGGTGTGCGTTCAGGCCGACCCTAAAGCCATCACGCAGGCCATGGCCCAGCAGCAGCACAGAGCTGAGGTACAGCATGTCTCCCTCCAGTGTGCAAATGATGTAGTGAGCTTGGTGACACAGCTCTTGGGCATGTAATATTCCACATGATTCCACTTAACAAAGGTTTAAACGGAATCGTGACACCACCCACTTCTCGGATTCCAATCTCCATGCAGGTCCGGGTTGAGGCGTTTCATCAGATCTCTTCATTCCTGGCTGAGTTAGAGGAGAAGGCTGATGGCTTGACGGCACACCTGCGCTTCCCAGGACTCCTGCAGTCAGTGCAACTGCACTTCCTGTCAGGCTGCTTCAATATTGGTGCACCGATCACAGGCAGTCTGGCGACACCCAGTGATGCCATATATCACTACACTGTAAGATAACGAGCCAGTTATAACCCTGCTGTCATAGGCTGTTACACACAGGCTCTCAGACTCTCTGTCTCTGTGTGTGTGTGTGTGTGTGTGTGTGTGTGTGTGTGTGTGTGTGTATGTGTAGGCGGGGACTCAGTCAGCCTCTATGGGCACTCAGAGAGAGCTTCAGGCCACAGCGCTCACTCTCTACCAGCAGGTGGTACGAGTGCTCAGGCAGAAGGTTGCGGCAGAGGAAAAACAGAAAGGTGAAATAAAACATGCCGCCACTCGTGTTTGTAAAGTGCCGAGTTGCTGCGTGATGGGATTCATCAATATTCGCTCTCGCTACTCAGGTTCTTGCCAGCAGCTACTTCTGGCCTCCATATTTGCTCTGAATTATTGTTACGAGCCAGATGATCTGGTGCTGCTTGTGCGCAGCGGCGTGCTGGAGCTGCTCTCAACTCTCACCCAGAATGCCTGCTCAGTGTTAGTCAACCATCGCTGGCTTGCCTCCTCTGTCTCAGCCAATACACTGATGAGCGGTGCTGTGAGACTGGCTTCAGCACGCTTGCTACAGAGTCTCGTCATAGCAGCCAGGTAGTCCATACACACACACACACACACACACACACATTCATTTTACTTTACATCTCTACACTCTGTGTGTGTGTCTGTGTGTGGGTGTGTATAAAATCCTCCAGTTCATGTGAGGGCTCCTTGCCATTGGACGTGTCTCAGGCTCTGATGGATGTGATGTGTGAGCAGCTGCAGCTGATGGTACACACCTACCACCAGCAGGAGGTGCCAGAGAGCACCACACAGCGCGGATTAGACGACACGAATAATACATCAACCCAAAATGAGAGTGGGTCAAAATCATTTAATACCCCAAACACTACCCTTGACTATCCTTTGCTGGACTTTAACACCCTGCTCCCTTCTCCTAACTTTATTGTCCTCTGTGCACATGTGTGTGTGCGTGCGTGTGTGTTTTACAGACGGACTAGAGGAGTGGTGCAGTACTCAAGTCATGGAGTCTCAGCTCGCGGATTTTCTCGTCTTCCTCAGACGCGTCCTGTCGCCATCAGTGACCAAACGAGTTTCGTCATTCTCCAGGTGGATCGACCCTCTGATGAACATCATCTCTTGCCACAGCAGCTCAGGTAGCAGTGCATGGGGATGGGGGGTGGGGGGGGGGTGGTGGCAGAGTTAAACTTAACAAGAGTAACAAGTTTACTAATGTCATATCTTCTGTGTACGTCTACCAGGTAAACCACGCTTCTATAATCTCCGCACCAAGCTGTTGGCGTTCCACATCCTCGAAGCGTTACTTCCCGCTTGCACAGACTCGTTGCAGATGGAACCGGTGAGAAAAGCTGTAGCTCTGAACATGGAACCCTCTGGGTCTTTATTAGTGCTTTCTTTTTATTCTTTTTTCTTCCTGCAGATCGTTGATAAGCTGTTCGGTCTTTTATCCACCTACATGTGGGAGGAGCCTCTGGCATGGATGAGGAGTCAGGAGAATAAGAATCCCGACTTAAATAAAGAGCCAGAGAGTTTGAAGAAGGTATGGGTTTGTTTGAAGTGTGCGCGGCCCAATACATGTTTGGCCACAAGACTATGTCATGTTCTATTGGTATTTCAGGAGAGCGGCATCGATGACGAATGCATCCCCATCGACGATTTCTCCTTCGACCCTCACAAACTGCTCTGCTGTTCCCTGGAGAGCGGGAATGTTCTCTCTCACGGTTCCGGAGGTAAAGGGTACGGCCTCGCCACCACTGCCATCACCTCCGGCTGCTTCACCTGGAAGGTATCATTATTATTATTAATCTGTATATTGCTCTCTAATCAACGTCTTGTTGCTCGGAAACATCTGCTAAATGAAAATGAACAAAACAATGAAACTAATCTCTTGACCCAGTTCTACATCACGAAAGAGAACCGAGGGAATGAGGGCACGTGTATCGGAGTAGCGCGTTGGCCTATCCGCGACTATAACCACCGCAGCACGACGGACATGTGGCTGTACCGCGCCTACAGTGGCAGCCTGTACCACGGGGGCGAACTGGGTCGCGCCCTACCCTCCTTCACCCAGGGTGACACCATCACCTGCATTCTGGACATGGAGGCCAGGACCATCTCCTTCTCCAAAAACAACCGGGTCAGAACATATTATCAATGACTTATTTCTGACTTCCAGCAGCAGAGAAAAAGTGTAACTTTATGCAAATAAGAACTCAACCAAGTGGGTGAAGCTATGATCATCCAATCCCCTCCCCCCACTTTAAATAGATATTATAGGGATCTCTCACTTTCCGCAGTTAATGGGAACTGAATAGGTTAATGGGAACCGAATGGGACCCCCGCTGCGACCGCCGATTTCCGCGAAGTAGGATCAACCCCCCCTGACTGACATACACGTACATTTATATGTGTATATCATATCAATACTGTAAATACATATTCAACAATTTAAATGCTTGTAATAACAATTAGACAGTCAACAATAATGCATAAGATGTACTTCTTCTTTTCTTTAGAACAGTGGGGTCTAACTGGGATTTGAACACACAAACCTCCTGATCATGAGCACAGCACCCTAATCACTATGCCACCGGCCTCACCGGTGTACAGTAAATGAATGTAAAGTTGAACTGCAAAAGAGATGTTACTGCAACGGTATCGCGTCACTGAATGTAGGGGTAGAATGCTGTGAGTGTGAGATGCTGTGATGCTGTGCTGCCAGAACTACTCTACCTGCTACGCTGCCAGACATACACAGTGAACTCATAATTGGCATCTGTTAGACGTGGTCGTAAGCACTGGTGGTCATAACTCACATATGTCTCAGATAGTGATTTTTATATATATATATATATATATATATATATATATATATATATATATATATATATATATATATATATAATTTTTTTTTTTTTTCCAACTGCATTTACTCTGACCCAGGAACCCAAGCTGGCATTTGAAGGTGTGGACACTACAGAGCTTTACCCCTGTGTCCTCTTCTATAGCAGTAACCCAGGAGAGAAGGTAGGTGTGTGTGTGTGTGTGTGTGTGTGTGTGTGTGAGTTTTTTTTTTTTTTTCCCCTGTTTTGTTTTTGAGTTTTAGTTAATTTTAAGGAATTTGTGTGTGGGCTACACTTTGGGTGGATGAGTAAACTGCTGTAGGATCAGAGGAGTGAAACACGTTACTGTTTGCCTGTAGGTGGCGCTGTGTGACCTGCAGATGCGTGGTGTACCCACTGATGTGTTGCCCGGCGATCCACTGTGCTGCCCGCGTGTGGCCGTGCTCCTGGAGGCCACAATTCAGCTCCTGCGCCGACTTCATCACACCGAGGCCTGGACGCCACACATCAACCAGTACATGACCCAACGCCTGGAGCTGATCAGTATAATAATGAGGGGAGAAACGCAGCACACAAAAGGTACACGTTACCTTGAATATTAGGCCATAGAATATTAAGTTGTCAGTATTTTTATGTTGGGTATGCAGCGTTTGTAACCAGTGCTGGGTTCCTGCAGGTAATGAAAACAAAAAAATTGGGATATACAGGGATCCCTCACTTTCCACGGTGAATTGGCACCGAGATCCCCACGCGACCACCAAAATCTGCAAAGTAGGATCACACCCCCACCCCCCAACTGACGTATACATGTATGTGTATATAATATCAGTGCAGCCATGAGGGGGGGGGGGGGGGGGGGGGGGCACTAACCAGTGTCTCTCCACCTCATGCCGGTCCCAAGCCCGGATAAATGCAGAGGGTTGCGACAGGAGGGGCATCCGGCGTAAAACTTCTGCCACATTTCTCATGCAAATGATCAAAACAAAATTCATACCGGATCGGTCGAGGCCCGGGTTAACAACGATCGCCATCAGTGCTGTCAACCAACAGGGTGCTGATGGAAATTGGACTACTGTTGGTCGAAGACGTCGAAGAAGGAGAGGCGGGAGGCGTGTCCGTAGGCAGAGAGAGAAGAGGAAATGCATGAGCCTAGGACTGAGAGTAGGGACTTTGAATGTTTGAACTATGCAAGGAAAAGATAGAGAGCTGGCTGACATGATGCAGAGGAGGAAGGTGGACATTCTGTGTGTTCAGGAGACCAGGTGGAAAGGTAGCAAGGCTAGAAGTTTAGGAGCAGGGTTTAAGCTGTTTTATCACGGTGTGGATGGGAAGAGAAATGGAGTCGGAGTCATCTTGAAGGAGAGGTTGGTCAGGAATGTTCTAGAAGTGTCAGACAGAGTGATGAGTCTCAAGTTAGAAATTGAAGGCGTGATGGTCAATGTTGTTAGTGCTTATGCCCCACAGGCAGGATGTGAGCTAGAAGAGAAGGAGAGATTCTGGAATGAGTTAGATGAAGTGATAAGGAATACCCCCAGAGGTGAAAGAGTGGTCATTGGGGCAGACTTCAATGGACATGTTGGTGCAGGCACCAGAGGGGACGAGGAAGTGAAGGGCAGGTTTGGTATCCAGGACAGGAACACAGAAGGACAGATGTTGATAGATTTTGCAAAAAGGATGGAAATGGCTGTGGTGAATACTTTCTTCAAGAAGAAACAGGAACATAGGGTGACTTATGAAAGCGGAGGTAAGAGCACACAGGTAGACTACATCTTGTGTAGGCGATGTAATTTGAAGGAAGTCAGTGACTGCAAAGTAGTAGTGGGTGAGAGTGTTGCCAAACAGCATAGGATAGTGGTGTGCAGGATGACGCTGATGGTGTGGAAGGTGAAAAAGGCAAAGGCAGAGCAGAAGACAAAGTGGTGGAAGCTGAAAAAGGAAGAGTGTCGTGTTGTCTTCAAGGAGGAGTTGAAACAGGCTTTGGGTGGTCAGGAAGTGCTTCCAGATGACTGGACAACCACAGCCAATGTGATCAGGGAGACCGGTAGGAGAGTACTTGGTGTGTCCTCTGGAAGGAAAGTAGATAAGGAAACTTGGTGGTGGAATGAGGAAGTGCAGGAGTGTGTACAAAAGAAGAGGTTAACGAAGAAGAAGTGGGACACAGAGAGGACCGGAGAGAGTAAACAGGAGTACAGGGAGACACAGCGTAAGATGAAGGTAGCGGTGTCAAAGGCCAAACAGAGGGTGTATGATGACTTGTACAGTAAGGAGAGAAAAAATGATTTATACAGGTTAGTACAGCAGAGAAATAGAGATGGGAAAGACGTGCAGCAAGTTAGAGTGATAAAGGACAGAGAGGGAAATGTATTGATTGATAACAGAAGTGTGCTGGAAAGATGGAAAGAGTACTTTGAAGAGCTGATGAATGAGGAAAATGAGAGAGAAAAAAGAGTAGAAGGGGTGACCATTGAGGACCAGGAAGTAGCAAAGATTAGTAAGAGGAAAGTGAGCAGATGCCGGAGGAATGGAGAAGTGTGCTTGTGCCCATTTTTAAGAACAAGGGAGATGTACAGAGTTGTGGCAACTACAGAGGGATAAAGTTGATGAGCCATACAATGAAGTTATGGGAAAGAATAGTAGAAGCTAGACTAAGGGCAGAGGTCAGCATTTGTGAACAACAGTTTGGTTTCATGCCAAGAAAGAGCACCACAGATGCAGTGTTTGCTTTGAGGATGTTAATAGAGAAGTACAGAGAAGGTCAGAAGGAGCTGCATTGTGCCTATGTGGATCTGGAGAAAGCATATGATAGGGTGTCGAGAGAAGAACTGTGGTATTGCATGAGGAAGTCTGGAGTGGCAGAGAAGTATGTTAGAGCCTTGCAGGACATGTATGAGAGATGTAAGACAGTGGTGAAGTGTGCTGTCGGTGTGACAGAAGAGTTCAAGGTGAAGGTGGGACTGCATCAAGGGTCAGCTCTCAGCCCCTTCTTGTTTACTATGGTGATGGACAGGCTGACAGATGAGGTTAGACAAGAATCTCCATGGACTATGATGTTTGCAGATGACATCGTGATCTGTAGTGAGAGCAGAGAACAAGTGGAGGAAAATCAAGAGAGGTGGAGGTATGCCCTGGAAAGCAGAGGAATGAAGGTTAGTCTCAGTAAGACAGAATACGTGTGTGAGCGACAAGGACCCAAGAGGAACGGTGAGGTTACAGGGGGCAGAGATAACGAAGGTGGAGGATTTTAAGTACTTAGGCTCAACAATCCAGAGCAATGGAGAGTGTGGAAAAGAGGTGAAGAAGCGCGTGCAGGCAGGTTGGAATGGATGGAGAAAAGTGTCCGGTGTGATGTGTGATAGGAGAGTATCGGCAAGAATGAAGGGAAAGGTGTACAAGACGGTAATGAGGCCAGCGATGTTGTATGGTTTAGAGACAGTGGCCCTGGGGAAAATACAGGAGTCAGAGTTGATGTCTGCAATGGACTAGCATCCCATCCAAGAGATGAACTCCTAGTCGCTTCACACTATGGAAACCTGGGATAAGCACCAGTCCGTTGAGCCACTATGGCTCCGGTGTAAAAAGCCCAAAGGACTTTACCTTTAATACTGCACTGACCATTCTCAGAGTGAAGACTGAACCACACCCAGTCTTTTATTTTGTCACTGGAAGGAGAGTTATTTAATTCAGAGATTGCTGTGCATAAACCAGATCTTATTCATCATCTCTTACTTCAGCTGTGAGTTCCGTTCCTGGATTACAAACCCTGACGGCGGAAGAATCTCACTCTCTCGCCCCACTGCTGCTGGCTGATGGTGAGAACACTACTTGCCATGAGCACAAGGGTTTGGAAATCCACCAACTCTGCAGATCAAAAGCACTGAGATGTAGCTGATTAATATAATGATAGCCATGTCCACAAGAACACACACACACCCACACACAAAATCACCCTGCCCACACCAAATACCGTAATGCAATGCAAAGTAAATATAATATAATGCAATTAATACAGTATTAATGTATTAATGAGTAAGACTGTCGAAAGAATGTATTTAAGAAGCATATTTTAGCGCATGTAATGGTATTTTACTTCTGGTTGATCATTCGTGCATGTAATATGATACATGGGGTTTTACTTCCGGGTACAGAACTCGCAGATTATCTTCATTTGCGGGAGGGGCCGGAACCAAACCCCCGCGAATAATGAGGGCCTACTGTATAGCATTGAATATGTACATATACGGGGTTGGGGGGGGGGGGGGGGGGGTGATTCTACTTTGTGGATTTCGATGGTCGAGTGGGGATCTCGGTCCCAATTAACCGTGTAAAGTGAGGGATCCCTATATTTGTAATGAGTACTAGATTTCAATAATTAATTATTGAAATTTCACCAGCGAAAAGTAAGGTAAAATAAAATGTAGAATGTAAAATAAAACCAGGATCTTATCCTCCATCAGTTCTGTCTTTTTTTTTAATTGTTGGCCAGAAGGTGGCAGTTATGAGCAGGCTGACGGTGGAGAAGAGGTGGAGCATGTGGAGCGTGAGTGGAAGGTGAGAAGCCCAGAGTTGCTGTGTGACGCCCAGCTCGGCGTCCTCTGTTCAGATGTGTGGCCTGTCCTGGCATTGATCGGAGGCGTGGACAGCGGATTGAGGGCGGGAGGGACGTGTCTACACAAGCCCAGCGGGCGCCGGGCCATCCTGTTAGGGGTGGTGAAGGAGGGCGGGAGCCTGGCAAAGCTACAGTGGGAGGAGACTGATCTAACAGTGAGGTAAGCGTATGTATACCTGAATATAAGCACACATAAATAAATAAACAAAGGTGTGGCGGCATTATTACCCGTAACATGGTGCTTTATTCTTCTTTTACGATGTTCACGCTATCCTGTCATCCATCTCTCTCTCTCTCTCCGCTGTGAGAAGTGATCTGTCATCATCTTTATTCCTTTACTTTTTCTGTTTTTTTCTTTTTTCTCTTTTTTTATTCTAAATCATTTTACTTTTTTCTTTCTCTCTCCTCTTTTCTTCCCATATCTTCTCTCATCTTCCTTTCTTTTTCTCTTTTCTCTCTCTTCTCTTTCATCCCTTACTTTTCTCTTGCTCTTTATCCATCTCTCTTCTCTTTGATGCTTTTTCTCTGATCCTCTCTTCTTTCCTTTTTTCATTTTACCTATCATCCTTTACTTCTTGTCATTCTCCTCTCATTCTCCCCATTTATCCCAATATCCTCTCTTCCCTTTGTTTCTGTCATTTACTTTTCTTTATATACTCACATTCTTTCTTTCTGTTCTCTCATTATATTCCTCTCTTTTCTCACTTTATCTTATTTTTCTTCTGCTTCATTGTCTCTATCTTTTCATTTTTACTCCCACTCTCTTTTTTTCTCCTTTCCTCTCTTTCTTCTTTTTCCTATCTCTCACCATATCTTTCTCAACCCCTCTCTCCTCCCACTGTCCTCTTTTTCTTCCTCTCTCGCCGTCCCTGTTCTCTTCTCTTTCTGACTCTCTTTCTCCCCTCCTGCTCTCTGCTTTCTTTTCTCTTTCTTTCCTTTCTTCCCCCTGTCTTCTCTCTCTCTCTCTCTCTCTCTCTCTCTCGCGCTCTCTCTCTCTCTCTGCTTTCCCACCATATTCTCACTAACCTGAAGCTTCCTGAATTCTTGGTCACCCAGCGACACCCTCCTCTCGTCCCTGGAGCCATGCGACGTTCCTCAGTTGGATGTGTCGCGCTGCAGCAGCTTCACGGCCGCCACCATCTTTGACCTCATCTTGCTGACGGGTGTGCTCGAAGAGGCAGAGCCTAAATCCAGATCCAGCACACGACTGCATTCCCGAAAGCAGTCCTGCTCAGAAGGTGTGGCCAGGAGTGAACTGGAGAAGAAGCTGGAACAGGACATCACACGGGTCATCATGCTGGAAGAAGAGAGCGAGGCTGAAAAAGACGAGTTCCCAGACTCCACAAAATCCCCCAAACCGTCTGGGGAAACGCAGGAAGGCGCATCGTATGCGGCGCAGCAAAAAGACGACACCTTGGCCATGGAGCTGCAGGCCGTCCGGGTATCGTACCTACTCCTCGGAGCTCTGAAGTCTCTGGCCATCATTCTGAACTGCTCCAAGTTCACAGACCTACTCCTGGTACCCCGACCAGAGAGAAGCACCGGTACGGGCAGCCCCGAGCAATCGAGTGCAGAGCTACGGTCCGTACTGCAGTTCCTGGTGCGCAGCATGGTGAAGTGGGCAGTCAGGCCATGTCCTATTAAACAGCATGTCACCATGTCTGATCTGGAGAGAGCACAGGTTATGATCTTTAAAAGCGCTTTATGCAGAGTGCAGGATGACGGGGACAAGCACAGTAAAGGTACGTGATTTAGCTGATCCGTCCCACAGAACCCATGCTAGAGTTTAATTTTTATCGAAAGTACAGCAAGAAAGTGACTTGACTCTGAGTCCACTTTGAACCAACTCAACTTTGATTCCGATCCGACTTGACTCGACCCTGAATCGATTCTGAAGGAAATCAACTCTGAACAAACTCGACCCTGAATCGATCTCTGAACCAATTCGACCATCAATTCATTCGACTCAATTCATTCTAAACTGAATCCACTGTAAAAAGAGACTCATGGCTGATATTTTGGGTTACAGACCTTATAGTAATTTTTTATTTTTAATATTTTTATTCTGCTTTATACGTTAATGAATAAACAATAATCTAAATTTATTCATTTATAAAACATAGATATAGATGACAGAACTGTGCTGGGAAGATGGAAAGAGTACTTTGAAGAGCTGATGAATGAGGAAAATGAGAGAAAAAAGAGTAGAAGAGGTGACCGTTGAGGACCAGGAAGTCGTATAGATTAGTAAGCGTGAAGTGAGGAGGGCATTGACGAGAATGAAGAGTGGAAAGGCAGTTGGTCCTAATGACATACCGGTGGAGGTATGAAAGTGTCTAGGAGAGGTAGCAGTAGATTTTCTGACAAGAACATTCAACAAGGTCTTATAGACTGAGCAGATGCCAGAGGAATGGAGGAGAAGTGTGATGGTGCCCATTTTTAAGAACAAGGGAGACATGCAGTGTTGTAGCAACTACAGAGGAATAAAGTTGATGAGGCATAAAATGAAGTTATGGGAAAGAACAGTGGAAGCTAGACTAAGGGCAGAGGTCAGCATTTGTGAACAAAAGTTTGGTTTCATGCCAAGAAAGAGCACCACAGATGCACTGTTTGCTTTGAGGATGTTAATAGAGTAGTACAGAGAAGGTCAGAAGGAGCTGCATTGTGCCTTTGTGGACCTGGAGAAAGCATATGACAGAGTGCCGAGAGAGGAACTGTGGTATTGCATAAGGAAGTCTGGAGTGGCAGAGAAGTATGTTAGAGTGGTGCAGGACATGTATGAGAGATGTAAGACAGTGGTGAAGTGTGCTGTCGGTGTGACAGAAGAGTTCAAGGTGGAGGTGGGACTGCATCAAGGATCAGCTTTGAGCAACTTCTTGTTTGATATGGTGATGGACAGGCTGACAGACGAGGTTAGACAAGAATCTCCATGGACTATAATGTTTGCATATGACATTGTGATCGGTAGTGAGAGCAGAGAACAAGTGGAGGAAAATCTAGAGAGGTGGAGGTATGCCCTGGAAAGGAGGGGAATGAAAGTTAGCCTCAGTCAGACAGAATACATGTGTGTGAATGAGAAGGACCCTAGAGGAACAGTGAGGTTAAAGGGAGCAGAGATAAGGAAGTTGGAGAATTTTAAGTACTTCGGCTCAACAATCCGGAGCAATGGAGAGTGTGGAAAAGAGGTGAAGAAGCGTGTGCAGGCAGGTTGGAATGGTTGGAGAAAAGTGTCTGGTTTGATGTGTGATAGGAAGGTATCGGCAAGAATGAAAGGAAAAGTGTGCAAGACTGTGATGAGGCCAGCGATGTTGTATGGTCTAGAAACAGTGGCACTGAGTAAAAGACAGGAGGTAGAGCTGGAGGTAGCAGAGATGAAAATGTTGAGGTTCTCTTTGGGAGTAACGAGGATTACTCCCAAAGGAATCAGGATCAGGAATGAGCACATCAGAGAGACAGCCCATGTTAGATGTTTTGGAGACAAAGTTAGAGAGTCTAGATTGAGATGGTTTGGACCTGTTCAGAGGAGGAATAGTGAATATATTGGTAGTAGGATACCGAGGTTGGTACTACCAGGGAAAAGGCCTAGGGGAAGACCAAAGAAGAGATTTATGGATGTGGTGAAGGAAGACATGAAGGTCGTTGGCATAAGAGAAGAAGATGCAGAGGACAGGGTGAGATGGAGGCAGATGATTTGCTGCGACGATCCCTGAAGGGAACAGCTGAAAGGAAAAGATGATTATCCTGGGCAGTGGTGGCCCGGTGGTCAGGTACTGGATTACCAAGCCCAACAGTTCAAGGCCCACGATCACTAAGTTGTCACCGCTGTCCCCCCAGTGCACTAACTGTGTTATCAAAGGCTGGCCGTGGCTCTCACTGTTTGTGGTGGGAGGTTCATGTAGAAGAACCATTGCTGACTTTGGTAAAGAGGAGCTGCATAGCCTTTAGCGTGGTTCTGCCCTGCAGTGGCCTGGCAAACCATACAGGGTGTACTCTGCCCTCGCCCAGAGTCAACTGAGATGGGTGCCAGCCTTCCCGCAACTCTCATTAGGATTAAAAGGTTCAGAAAATTAATTATTGATGATACATCCTGCAATCATGTATTGTAGAAATACCTTAAAATACCTGAAAAACCGTGATGTGATCTTGAGTGGCCCTGGACCTGAGTTCACCAAGCGCTTCATTTCCACTCTGCAGGTCACGGCGCGTCTCAGCCGCTCTCGCAGTCATCCAGCTCGGTGTCTCTGCACAGCAACGCCTCGGACGTGACCGCTGTCTTCGGACAGTCGACTTCATCCTCCACCAATGACCTGACATCCTCGCTCCTCACCGCCTTACAGGCTGATGGCCTGGACAGTTTTAACCCTTTCCTTCCCATCAGCATCCTGCAGTGAGTTGAGGACACACACACACACGCACACACACACACACCCATACACACACACACACACACACACCCATATACACACACACATACACATACACACGCATACACACACACACACACGCACACTCACACTTGGAGTCAGCTGTCTGATGCAGCTGGATATGTTTACTCCAGATCAGACAGCTGTACAGATGAGACTCGCACTTTGGTGCCTGAAGATGAGAATGAGAGAACAGGTGAGTGTGTGCGCGAGTGTGTGCGCGAGTGTGTGTGTGTGTGTGTGTGTGTGTGTGTGTGTGTGTGTGTGTGTGTGACATGGCTGTGTGTACACTAACCTCTTTAACCCCAACAGCATGTTAATCTCAACCCTGATGAAGCAGCAGCACATTTAATGTTTTTAATATTTCTGTCCGTTTATTTTCTTTATTGAGGTGAGAATTAAAGAAATAATTATTTATTTCACTTAAAAATGATCCCAAAGGTAAAAGGTGCTGCACTTTCCTGACTACAATCTAATCCTGATTATTTAAAGGAAAGCTGAGTGCATGCGTGTAATTAATCTGCAGAAAAAATCAACCAAAAGGTGGTGTGATTTCCGTCAGACCACACAACCCATGTGTTTAATTTTTCTGATAGCAGGTTAATATTCCCGACTTCC